>JAADYJ010000688.1:0-16250 GCA_023338205.1 Halophytophthora polymorphica
CACGCGAGTCATGAAGCAAAACCCGCCAGCCGCCACAAGCAGCAAGACACGGACAGCAGCACCTACAACGCCACGGACGCGCGCGACGACTCGCCCTTGGAGCTGGACCACGGCATGCTGGCCGCCACGCCCACCGCCAACCGGGGCTTCGAGCCCTAGGCCGCACCCCTGGGCGCACTGGAGATGACCTGCTCGCATTCGGCCTTCTCCACGGTGTCGTCGTCCTCCACGTCCGCCTACACAGACGGCGCCACGCCGGCAAGGGTCAAGCAGGCGACCACAGCGACGGCAACACCCCGTAAGAGGAGCAAGCGCGGTCGCAGGACCTGTGCATCGCGCACGGCGGCGGCCCGCGCTGCCAGTTCCGCGGCTGCACCAAGAGCTCGCAGGGCGGCGGCTTCAAGGCGCTCAAGCTCTGCGCCGCCCACCTGTGGGAGGCCGTTGACTGATTTGCTGGCTCTCCAGTCAGCAAACCAGTCGCGTGCTAATAGCTCCAAGCCCCAAGTCGCAGCTCGCCACCACTAAAGGCCATGGAGCTGTCGACGTCGAGCGCTGCGCTAGCGGCGGCCAGGAGCTGCTCCGCTTGCCACACACAGAGCGAGACGCTGGCGCGCTGCTCGCGCTGCAAGTGGTCAGCCTACTGCTCCAAGCCGTGCCAGCAGACGCACTGGAGGGCCGGCCATCGCCATTCATGCGCCCAACTGCAGGTCTGCGGCCGCTTCCGCGCGCTGGAGCGGCAATGGTGGGCGTCTCGCCCCGCCGCGGAGATGCAGACGCTCATGGAGAACAGCGGGCTGCAGCCTGATGCAATGGTAGGCCGTGGCGCCCTGTAGAGTCGCCGGGAGCGTCGATTGCGAGGCGAATTGGCCTGCCAAATGGACTCACTATGGCGTTGCTGTTCATGGCAGAGCTTCTTCGGGGAGCTGCTCTTCCTATTCTTGGGACTCAAGGCCTGCGTGCTGCTGTCCAACCTGCCGCCAGCATGGCGGACAAGCTTTGTGAGCGACGTGGTCCACCCCAGCGGCGTGCTGCAAGCCTCGGACGTCCACGTCGAGCTCTTGTTCGTGGCCACGAGGCTGCAGACGCCGGCCGAGTACGAGCTCACGGGCGACTTGGTGCTGGCTGCCACGGCGCACGTCGAGTTCCCACGTGCGCAGCAGCAGCTCCGCCTCGCAGCGATGGACGCTAGGGTCGAGGACGTCGCGTTAGGATCCGCTCGTGGCGAGACGGAGGTCGCGGTGGTGCAGGAAGCCGAGCTGGCTCGAGTGCTGGACTACCCCGTGGCGCTGAGCGAGTGCCGTGAGCCCATGGTCGAGGTGCGCAGACGCAATGCGCTTGGTACTACCATCCACCATAGGCGCCATTGCTCATCCGTCGGGCTTCTTCGTTTTCCGTTTGCTTCTTGGCTCACAGGTAGGCTACTTTCTCGGGGTGAGCGCTGCAGCAGGCGGGGCGCAGGTGCTGACGTCGTACTGCGCGGATCCCCG
Organism: Halophytophthora polymorphica; assembly: GCA_023338205.1. Classification (NCBI taxonomy): domain Eukaryota; phylum Oomycota; class Peronosporomycetes; order Peronosporales; family Peronosporaceae; genus Halophytophthora; species Halophytophthora polymorphica. The sequence goes on from JAADYJ010000688.1 coordinate 1,488, forward strand.
GTACATGGCGCGCGTGCGGCAGCACTTTGCGCGGTATCGGCAGCGCTGCATGGCGGCGGCAGGCGTGGAGCTGGTGCTGCGGCAGACGGCCATCTAGGACTGCAGCAAGTGCGGCAGGTCATGTGCGACGCGCCAGTACTGCGTTGGATCCGATGTTGAAGGATCAGGTTTGGAAGGGTTCGCGTTGGAGAGGTATTTTCGGTTGAGACGGCGCTTTCAGTAAACCCTCTTACCTTTAATACATGCATATATATGAATAATTATACGAAACAAAAGAAAACATAATCAGGCGCTGCCCCTTCTCCCGCACGAGCGTCTGTTCGCATTGGGAATTTCTCGTCTTTTCGACCAATCAACCGCCAGAAAACAGCCACAGCTTGCTACAAGAACGAGCAGAATCAGCCGAAATCCTCTACAAGAACGGCGGGGCCACGCTGGCCCTACCCCTCGGGAGGGTTCTGCGTGGCTGGAAACGGCGTTCCTCTTGCGTTTACTATGGAAAGAGTGATTGTGCCGACTGGGGCAAAGAACACGCACCCTTTGGCCCGCCAAACCGCCCCTCCCCCTTATTTAGCGATACCTCTTTACTACGCTAGTCGAGTTGACCATCAAACGCAAGTCAAACCAGTCCCCCGCCACGCACGCCTGCGAACCAAGCACGCATCCATGCCAAAGCGGAGGAGTCTTCTTCCATCACGGGTTGCTGCTGTCAAAAGCCGTTGTGGAAAGAGAACTCTCCCTGGCAGACACGTGATCCGACAAACGACAGTGTGCTTGCCAGCTGGCGGCGGAGCGCTCGATTGTGACGCAGTTCCTCCGGACCGCGGTTGGGTCACGAAGGGAAGGCGCGTTCCTCATTTCTTCCGGGAGATCCCGCGCTGATCGCTATTCGCCACTGTTGTGCGCATGTGTGAAACCAGCGGCGTCATCACTGGCCTCGACGCCACATTTGCCTCTGGTTGACAAAATGCAACTGGTCCCGGTCGCAGTAGAGGATTGGGCGATTGGACGAGCAAATAGCGATGCTGCTTGGTCGCATGCCACGGCGCCTTGTGCCTGCGCCGGGCGAGGGGATATCTGCACCGGCGTGCTGGTTCGGTGGTGGCCATGTGCTGCTTGCTGCCTCTTCTCAATGCGGCGCACTTGCCGCCTGCGGATGAAACCTCTCTTGAACGATGACCGCTTTGTACCAATATTCCACTGTTATGGTTCCTAGTATTCCAAGCGGGAAGGCGGCGGAGGAACTTCTCCTCAGAGAAGGGGCAGCTGAGCCCGACTGAGCTTGTGTCGCGTCCCCCCGCGCTGTACGCATGCCCCTTCCAAAACGATACTGCAATGCACCCCCCGCTATTCTGTCGTGCTCCAAATTTCCACGCAACACACTGCTTCCTGGGCATGGGATTGCATAGCCCGTACACAATAATACATCCCGGACCTCCTGTTTTCTACCTTGTCTGCAAACCGCGCCGGACAGACACGCACGGACGTCCCCCTGGTTCGCGCACCCCACCCCCTCGAGCGAGCGACTGGCCCCGGACCTGCGGCCGCCACTTCCACTTGGCCGGACCCGGGGACAAGCAAGCAGCAGCTCCAGCACGCGCGCCCTCTCTCCCGACGCCTTCAACCGCGCACTTTCCTCTTCCTTCATTCGCGAATCGCGCCTGGCAGGCACGTTGCGCCCCTGGAAGCGGCGGCCATGAGCGGCAACGCGGGGCAATGGGACTCGGACCTGTCCTCCATCATCGAGAAGACCAACAACAACCTCAAGCTGCTGCGCAAGATCGGCGACAAGCCGCGCGCCGCCGACGTGTCCACGACGGCGGGGGTGCCCGTGGCGGCGCCGGGCCGCAGCCCGCCGCGGCTGGCGCGCTCGTCCACCGCCGGCTCCTCGCACAGCCGCTACGACGACGCGGGCTCCGTGTCCTCGCACGCGAGCGCTCGCCCGCGCGCCTTCGTGCGCAACGACGACGACGGCTCCGTGTCGTCCCGCTCCAGCGCCAAGCCGCGCGCCTTCGTGCGGAATGACGATGACGGCTCGGTCTCTTCGCGCTCGAGCCAGCGCCCGCGCGCGTTCATTCGTCCGGACGACGACAACGGCTCGGCATCCTCGCGCACCAGCGCCAAGCCTCGCGCGTTCGTCCGCGCTGAGGACGACAACGGCTCGGTGTCCTCGCGCGCCAGCGCCAAGCCTCGCGCGTTCGTCCGCGCTGAAGACGACAACGGCTCGGTGTCCTCGCGCAGCAGTGCGCGTCCGCGAGCGTTCGTCCGCGGTGACGATGACACGGGATCGGTGTCTTCCCGCGCCAGTGCGCGACCGCGCGCGTTCGTCCGCGGTGACGATGACAACGGATCGGTGTCGTCGCGCTCCAGCCAGCGCCCGCGCGCCTTCATCCGCGGCGAGAGCGACGAGACGGGCTCGATGTCGTCGCTGACGGGCCGGCCGCAGGCTGGCCCGAGCGCCCGTCGTGTGACGGGCGGCATTGCTGGTGGCGGCGCCGGTGGCGGTCTGACGGCCGCCATGCTGCAGCAGCGCGACCAGCAGCACACGCCTAACGCGACGCAAATGTCGCTGGGCGAATTCGGACGCCTGCACGAGGCGCGGTTCAACGCTGCCGACCCGCACCTCGACGAAACGCGCTCCATGACAGGAAGCGTGTCGTCGCGTCTGAGCCGGCGCATGGGTGCTAACGGTCGCGTGCCGCATGCCCGCCCACTTGGTTCATCCATGGGCCCGGGCGTGGGCATTGCTGGAGGCGGCGGCCCCGCACGTATTCGTGTGCCGGATGCCGACATCCCGAGCGATGTCCCGTCGCACATCATCGAAGAGATCAAAAAGAGCCTCGAGACGCACTTCGCGTCGCGCAACGCTGCCGTGGACAAGAAGGTGGCGGACCTGCGCTCGGATTTCGCCGGTCTGAATGCGCATACGTCGGCGCTGAACTCGCAGATGACGGAGCTACGCAACGCCGTCGCCACGGGCGGAAGCGGCCAGCCCGTGACACTGAATAACGCCATGGACCCCAAGGTTCTGGACAGCGTTACGGCGAACACGGAGGCGATCATGCGGCTGGAGCAGCACAGCGCAGTGTTGCTGGGCCGCAAAGTGAGCGTGGACCAGGAATTGCAGGAGATGGCCGCGAGGCTCAAGGGCGTGTCGTCGCTTGGCACGAAGGTGTCGACGCTGGAGGACAACATGGAGGCGGTGGTGGCCGGGCGCTCCAAGGCGGACCAGGCAATTGACAAGGTGTCGGACAAGGTGAAGCTCATGGAACGACAGATGAGCAACCTCGTGGACATGAAGGCCGTGGAGAACCTGCTGAGCATCCGGTTGACGCGCGAGTTCCGCGAAATGGAGGACCGCATGACGCAGAACGTGACACTGATGGCCGAGAAGATGGAGGCGAAGATCCAGGCGCTGGAGAAGCAATCCAACTCGCAGCGCCAGGACTCGATGGCGACGCTGAAGAACGACCTCATGGACGACATCCAGCGGTTGCAGTCTAGCGGCGTGCGCAAGACGGATCTGATGCCGCTGCAGAACGCGCAGGCGCAGTTGAAGGAGGACGTGTCGCAGCTGACGAGCTCGCTGGAGCGCCAGGAGAAGAAAGTGCTGGACGCCAAGGCGACCTCTGCGAGCCTCCGCGACGAGCTTGCGGACGCGAAGAAGGAACTGGCGAAGTCGATGCAGGACCAGACGGGCCGCGTGTCATCGGAACTGGAGGGGAAGCTCGAGGAGCTGGCGAAGTCGTCGAAGGAGAAGACGATCAAGCTGGACGACCAGATCACAACGGTTGCCAAGACGCAGAAGAAGGTGGCGGAGACCATCAAGCTGGTGCAGGAGAATGTGGCCAAGATCAAGGCGGATTCGCTGAAGAACCAGAGTCTCAGCGTGTCGGCCAAGGATGACGAGAACGACAAGCTGCGGCAGCGCCTGGCGCGCACGATCACGGAGCTAGAGACGCTGGAGACCACGAAGACGGAGGTGGAGCGCCGCTTTGCGAAGGAGGAGGAGCTGTTCCAGAGCCGGTTGAAGGAGGTGCGCTCGGTGCTGGTTGAAACGGAAAAGGAGAAGGAGGCTCAGCGTCTGGAGCTCATGCAGAAGCTGCAGGAGGAGAGCAAGCTGATGGGTGTCGCGCAGGGGAAGAACTCGCTGCTGGAGACGCTGCTCGCGCGCGAGAAGGCGGAGAACGACGAGAAGACGGAACTAGTGCGGAAGTCGAAGAAGGAAGTAGCGGAGGTGCGCGAGAAGATCCGCAGCCTCGAGAGCGAGAAGGAGAAGCGCGTGCGCCAATTGTCGTCGGAGCTCCAGGCCAAGCAGACGCAGGTGGGTCTTTTGACCAAGACCTTGCAGCGTATTGAGACGGCGTCTGCAAAAATGCTCGACCTGTCGAAGCGCGAGGCGAAGACCGTGCGCCGCGTAAAGGCCACGAAGGAGCACGAGCTGTTCATCGCGCAGCTGAAGCTGAAGGAAATGGAGCGTGTGGCGCAGGCCCTGCAGAATGGCGATGAACTGAAGGAGCAGGCTGCGCTGACAGCAGCCACCGCCGACGAGCGCGAGCAGCTGGAGAAGCTGCTGCTCGAGAGCCAACTGGAGAAGGACGAGCTGAAGCAGGAGCTGAAGGAGATGGGCGAGGAGTTCAACGCTGCGAAGGAGAGTCAAAAGGTGGCGATGGAGGACACCATTACCAAGTTGTCGAGCGAATATGACGAGAAGATTAACGAGCTCAAGCAGCAGATTGCGGACAAGGAGCTGGCGACCCGAAACCTGCGTGACACGCTCGTGGAGAAGAGCAACCTGGAGGCCCTCGAGGACGAGCTGACAGCGCTAAAGGACGAGAAGAACGACCTTGTGGAGAAGATGCAGCGCGCGCAGATCGAGCATGAGCGTGTGAAGTTGAAGGCAGAGACGAACCTTCGCCTAGAGCACGCCACCGAGTTTGCCGAGATGAAGAACAAGATGGAGGCCCGCATCGCTGAGCTCGAAGACGCCCATACCGCTCTGGAAGCCAGCAAGGCTAGCATTGCGGAGCTTGAGAAAGAGCTGGAGCTGCAGGAGTCGGTACACCAGCGCGAGGTTTCGTCGTTGACACAGGAGATCAAGGAGGCCCGCACCAAGATCGACGAGTGCACAAGCTCGATCCAGGGGCTGGAGGGGACGAAGGCGCGTCTCGAAGGCGAGGTGTCTCAACTGGAGGCCAACATTGAGGGCGCGTCGGCTGAGAAGGAAGACCAGGTAGAGGCGCTGCGGAATGAGCTGCGGTCTGAAGTGGAGAAACTCCAGAATGAGCTGGCTGAGGTGTCGCGTTCTCTGGAGGTGAAGCAAGAGATGCTGGAAGAGGCGAAGAAGGCTGACCAAAGCAGTCGTCAGAAGTTGGTGGAGATGGCGATGGCGCAGGAGGAGATGGAAACTCGCTACGTGGCACAGATGGACTCGCTTTCTCTGAAACTGGACCAGGAGCGCGAGAGCTCGCGCGCTCGCGAGGAGGACATGGAGTCCACTATTGACGCACTGAACACGGAGGTGAAGTCGTTGAAGGAGTCGAAGGACGAATCCGAGAAGGTGCACGCCGAGGCCCGCGAAGAGCTGAGCAGCCAGATGGTTGAGCTGACTACTGGCTTGAAGGTGTCTCAGAGCCGTGAGCAGAAGTTGCAGTCGCGGCTTCAGCGTATCCTCGAGGAGTTGGTGCACGCAGCCGACCCGTCTGCGAACGACGATGACAAGGAGGCTGTCGATGTGGACGATGACTCGGCGATCACTCGGCACCTGGATACCCTCTACGCCACCCACCGCCAGACCGCGCAGGAGCTGGAACGTCTGCAGGCTGAGTACGAACTGACTGTGAAGCAGGCGACGGCCGACAGTGCCACTGCCCAGGAACTGGAGAACCAGGTGAAGGAGCACGAGTCTCAGATCCGCGACCTCGAGTCGGTGGTGGAGCAGCTCCGCAACGAGCTGAAGGACCAGTACGCCAAGTCTGCGCTGGTCTCCCAGGATTCTGGTGACATCAACGAGGAGATGGCTTCCCTCCGGGAGGAGAAGCGGCAGCTGGAGCGCCAGATTGAAGAGGAAGAGCGCGACCGGGAGAAACGCGAAGTGTCGTACCAGCGGCGCACAGATGCAAAGGAGCGCGAGCTGGAGGAACTCCGCCACGAAAACAAGAGCATGGCGGCGTCGGTGTCCGCCATCCGCGAGAAAATGAAATCCGTGGAGGACTCGAAGCGCCACAAGCTGGATGCGATGTATGAACAGCTGAAGGAGCTGGAGGCACGCTCGGCTGCGCTTCAGCCTGACGAGAACAGCTGCGACAAGCTTGAGCAGGACTTCACGTCGACTCGCCAGGAAATTGTGACGCTGACGTCGGAGGTTCAGTCGCTATATCAAAAGTTGTCCAAGAGCTGCGGGATTCTGGAGTGGACGGAGCTTCACGCGCGCGTGTTTGACGAGGAGGAGAAGCTGGCTCGTGTCCGTGCTGACAAGTCGAACGAGCTTGCGAAGGTGCGGTCGACCGAGCAGGAGATCCTGCTGAATGCGGAGTTCTTGAACGCGTTGCTGGTGGCCCACGGATCGAAGGGTGGCGACGACTCCGAAAACATGACGTGGATGCAGAAGTATGCTGCGCTCGCTCCTGAGATCGTGCTGAAGCTGCGCAAGGTGGAGTCACAGTTGCGCAAGTCCGTGCTAAGTCTTGACGGTGACGCCTCCTCGATCTTTATGGACGAGACGGCTAAGGATGATGGTGTGGAGGCCAACAGGCCTGGTGGTGAAGAGGAGAAGGAGAGTGGCGCGAAGAGCGACGGCAACGACTCGGCTGCGAAGAGCGCGCCGGCTGCGCCGTCTTCGCAGCACTCGTCTGGGGACAGCGTTGCGATTGCGAGGGCTCTTTCAGGGATGAAGGAGGACTACTTCAGCGGCCAGGACGACGATGGCGAGAATGGCATGGACAAGGTGGAGCGGGAGCTGCTGGCTCGCGACTCGGACCAGCCTGACGTGGAGCGTGATGGCGAGGACCACGTGCACCCGGCGACCGAGAGCGATTCGGGCGACGCGGAAGAAGGTGCGAATTATGATGATGCTGGTGATGATGTGACGGATGTGGGGGAGGGGGATGCTGCTTCTGCTGCAGAATTGTCTGCAGAAATGAGTCGTGATGAGGAGTCCGGTGCTTGTGATGATGAGCTGGAGTTCGCTGAACAAATGTTGGTGCGTAATGATGAGCAGGAAAGAAGCTATGAGCTGGAGGAGGAGGAAAACGCTACCTCCCTAGCGACGTCTGATCTCGAAGACGAAGAAGAGTCGAGTGCGGACGCTGCGGAGCAGAGCATTACGAGTACACCACTACAGCTAACCACGTGGCGCTCGCGGGGCTTTGACGGCGGCGAAGACGGGAGTGAGGACGAGAACATGGACGAAGTGGAGCGCCTGCTGCTTGAGCAAGGCCTTGAGCGCTCCAGCAGTCCGTCGAAACCAATTGGTGGTGACGACAACGTGGACGATGGGTTTGAAGCATCGTCAGTGCAGGACGCAGATGAGAACGAGGATACAGCGGTCGAACAGGACACCTTGACAGAACAGTCGTTTGGTGATGCTGAACTGTCGAGATGCGTTGATGATGAGATGAATGCCAGCTTGGACAGCGAGCCAGCGCCGCAACAGGCAGCATCGGATGGCGTCGATGAAGACGGGGACATGGAAGAGCACGCAAAGATCGACCAGGAAGCGCTGACGGAGAGCTCGTTTGACGGCGCCCTTCAGTCGGAGCAGGAAGAAGATTCAAGTGAGGGCGAGGATGTCGAGCAGGAATCTGCAGCGGCGAATCATGACGGAGGCGAGTATTCAGACGAGCAAGCTATCGTGGAAGGCGACACTCCAGTAGAAAGCTCGCTCGACGAGGCACTGCTGTCGGAGGACGCTGATGACGAGGCGAGCACGAGTATGGATGCCATGTCTGCTTCGCAGGCTGCGTCATTCGCAGATGACAGCGAGCGTCCGGGGGCACTTCACGCTGGTCCCGAGGAAGACGAGTTGGTGGAACGCTCACTCGAAGATTCGGACTTATCTGACTGTGAGAGCGAAGCCGCTCTTGCTTCAGACCGCGACGCAACTGCAGCAGCAACGGTAAATGCGGAGGACGCTGAGAGCTCCTTGGAGCAGACGCAGCTTGACGACCAAGTGGGGAGTTCGTTCAACGAAGCCATGCTGTCGGAGCTGGATGAAACAAGCGGCAGCATGAACGCTGCGGATCAGACGCCAGGGGTTGATTCTGATGCCGATGAGAGTTCTGAGGAAGAGACGGCGCCAGACGGCGATGGTGTGTATGGTTCGACGAGCAACATGCCACCTTCGTTCGCCGCTAGCTTGAGCAAATTCGGCATGGGCGGGCGCCTGGTGATGGAAGAGGACGACGACATGGACGAGGTCGAGCGCCTGCTGCTAGAGCAAAGCACTTCCAGCATGAAGCAGAAGATCGATGGCACTGCCGGAGCTGGGGTCGATGACGGCGGCGACGACGAGTTCGGCGAAGCCTCCATTTCCACGCGCGGTGACGACGACGAGTTTGGCGAGGCCTCCATTCAGTCTAGCGGTGTCGCCGATGGCGATGATGACGAGTCGACTGCCCGTGATGGCTCTACTACGATCTGTCCAAGCCCGACGCGTATCCCCATCTTCAACGGCAGCACGCTGGCAGACCGCGTGGAGTCACGATTGAGCTCCCCCACTCGACAAGACACAAGCCCCAAGAGAACCGCCGCGTACAATAGCGCGAGCGAAGCCGAGCAGGACTATCTGGACGAGTCTTTCGACCTCGACGAGTCTGTGCAGGACGACGACGAAGAGGAGACACAGGGATAACACCCGGCGCGACAGCAGCAGCTTAGAGGCGGCATGCCGCCTCTCCTTGAGCATGCATATTTACACTACTTTTCTACACACGACTAACACCCTCGTCAAATACAGCGACCCGCATGTTGCATTAGGAAACACAAGCACAAGGAGGTCGCAGCTCAAGTCGCGCCTCGTCCAAGCCCGCTCCTGTCTGGACGTCAGCGACGGTAAGCACCTGCTCCTACGAATGATGGCGCTCCGGGTTCTTCACTTGCCAACAGGAGGTGGCGGTACCGTTCAAGCCCCTCGGCGCTCAGCACGCCGCCGAACTTGACTTGACCCACGCCAGCGCCCACTGCCAGTGCCGCTAGTACTGCCGCATCGCCGCCGCTGCCTGAGCCGTGTTGTCCCGCTGAGGCGCCCAAGATCACGGCCAACCCGAGGTGCTGCGCGTCTGTGATTGCCTGCAGCAGCCGCGAGACGGTGGGGAATTGATGCAGTTGAAGCAGCACCGTGTTGCAGGCGCGCTCTTCGTGAAGTGCCTCCAGTCCGTGGCGCTCCACGATAGCTCTCCCGACGACCTGCACACGACAGTTGGGGTCGCCTCCAACTCCAGCGCCTTCTTTCACCGCGGGTGTCGCCGCGAGATCCTCACCGCCTTCGGCTTCTGCTGGGTCCCCCGCCGCCAAGCCACCTCCGTCTTGATCGTGCTCGGCGCTCAACAACGCCGCGAAGCTCTTGACGTCGCGCGCGTCGAAAGGATCCACGACTGCGGTGAGCTCCAGCTCTTTGATGCTGCTACGCATGATGTCCAGCAGCTCGTCGCTGGACTTGAGCGAGCCGTTCGACCCGGGCACCCACTGATCGGTGTTGTATGTGTAGGAGTGTCGCGTGTCCTCGTCTTCCTCGTCGTCCTGCGCGAGTGGCTCCGTTCCGTCTTCTACGTCGGCTCTCGTGGGTCGCACCACGAACTCGGAGGCTGCAAAGTCCACGCCAAAGCCGATCTGCAGCGGCGACGCGCTGGCCAACGAGAGCGCGTCACCGTCCGGATCCTCAAGCCGTGCACGGGTGTCGTCCAGCGCGGCGCGGATCACCTGGAAGACCTCGGCCAGCGTTTGCAACTGCGGTGCGAAGCCGCCCACGGCCCCACGATTCGTGAAGCCGACGCCACGTGCTTCGAGCTGAGTACGCAGGGCGGAGCTGAACTCGACGGCGATGTGCAGCGCATCAGCGAAAGTGGCGGCGCTCGTGGGGATTAGTAGCACTTCCTGCACGAAGAGCTTGTTGGACGCGTACTTGCCGCCGTTCACGATACTGAAGAGCGGCATGGGCACGCAGAGACTCTCGGGCGGGAGCTCCTGCATTCGCGCGACGTAGTCCTGCAGGGACAGCTCAGCGTACTTGGCGCCAGCCTGGCAAACCGCCAGCGACGCGGCGAGACACACGTTGCGGCCCACCGTCGGCTCCAGCTCCTGCAGCGCCATATCCAGTGCGTCCTGATTCGTGGGCTCGACGTTCAATAGCTTTCCGGTCAGCAGTTCCTGTGCCAGGGCCACGACCTTGGAGTACCCACGGCCGCCATAGCGTTGCTTGCTAGGCAGGACGGAGGATACAGCGCCACCCACGGCGTTCCCATCTTCATCGAGCGTCGGCGGACGCGTGGAGCTTTCGCGGTCAGTGACGCCAGGAGCCTCGGCCGAGCAGCAGCCTTCGAAGACACCTTTGCCAGTGTGCAGACGCACCAGCACCGAGGGCTCGCCCAAGGCGTCGAGCGCCTCAACCACCTGCACGTAGAAGATGCCGCGCTTGGCCGTCGCGCGCGCGTACAAGAGCGACGAGAGCATGAGGAAGGGGTCTTCCGGGCGGCTGGCCACCACCTGGTTGATCACATCGTTGAGCGACGTCTCCAGCGCGTGCTCGGCCACGTAGGCCTCCACGAGGTCGCGCTCGCGGACCTCTTCTTCCTCCTCCTCGGGGTCGTCGCGGGCGTCTTGCTGCGGCATCCTGCGTCCAAGATCTCTTTATCCCTGTTATCCGCACTCGCGGTGAGTCTCAAGTGGCGCGACTTTTCAAGATCCAAAGGATCCGAGACCACGCGCGACTTGACCTTCAAGGCTTGATTCAAGCGTTGTCAAAGTGTAGCCATCTGAGGAGCTATGCCACGTCGGACTGCTTCAGGAGGTCTCGCGTTGAAGCAGCAGACCCTCGTGGCTGTCATCCAAGTCGTGTGCCGCGCGCTCACGTGTTTCAAGGTGACGCGGAGCGAAGGTGAGCTCGCACTCGAGCGTTCCGGCATTTGGAGGCATTTGGACCGCATAGCTTTCGCTTGGTGACTTGAAGACTTGAAGACTACGAAGCTACACGACGCACTCGGATACGAACCACCGACGCATGGAGATGACGCCGCCCAGGTAGGCTTCTCCCCGTCTATGCGAGCTGCGATACCATCTCATTCCCTCTTCACTAGTGTATTGAAGCGAATACTCAGGTATTAAGCTGAACTCAGAGCCAAGAGGAACCGTGGGGATAAATATAACTGCCCGGGCGCGAGGCTATCAATACGATCGCGACAGAGGCAGCCGGCGACGCCAGGGATGGAAACGAACCGCTGCGCTCTTCATCGCGCGCTCTGCGTTGACCGAGGAGAGACCGACGGCGGCGGCGTGCTAGCAGTGGCGAGGCTGTGCCCAGCACCTGCGGGGCCAACCGACTGCGGGCCACCCAGTGGGCGTGTCGACGCAGACGAATTCCGTCCCTCCGGTGACTGGCATGGAAAACTACGAGAGCCTCGGCACTATCGGCGAAGGGTACGTGGTGTCATGGTTGCTGCTTGGTCTCTTCGTGGTGTGGACATGAAGCTGAATCAGTGGCGTTGCTTGCTGTTGCCTGTGGGTTTGATTGGCGCGTGGTGGCTTGCAGAACGTATGGCGTGGTGCTCAAGTGTCGACACAAGGCTACGGGGCAGATCGTGGCCATCAAGAAGTTCAAGGAGTCGGACGACGACGAGCAGGTGAAGAAGACGGCGCTGCGCGAGATCAAGATTCTCAAGCAGCTCAAGCACGAGAACATCGTGAGTCTGCTCGAGGTCTTCCGTGTCAAGGGCAAACTCTACCTGGTCTTCGAGTTCGTGGAGAAGACGATTCTCGAAGAGATCGAGCGGCATCCGGACGGCCTGGACGCTGCCACGCTCAAGCGTTTGATGTGGCAGCTCGTGCGCGCCATCCACTTCTGCCACCAGCACAATATCATCCACCGCGACATCAAGCCCGAGAACTTGCTCGTCTCTCGCAATGGGGTGCTCAAGCTGTGCGACTTTGGCTTCGCGCGGCCGCTAGCATCCGCTGGAGCCAAGTACACCGAGTACGTGTCTACGCGCTGGTACCGCGCGCCCGAGCTTCTCGTGGGGGACGTGTCCTACGGCAAGGCCGTGGACGTTTGGTCTATCGGCTGCATGTTCGCCGAGATCGCCACGGGACTCCCGCTTTTCCCCGGGGACTCGGACATCGACCAACTGTACCACATCATCCGGTGCTTGGGCCACATCACGTCCAGACAGCAGGAGCTCTTCCGCAAGAACGCGCTGTACGTGGGCGTCAAGTTGCCCAAGTCGTCCGAGCTCGAGCCCCTGGAGACACGATTCTCGCACATGGACAAACACTGGTTGGACTTTTTGCGACAGACCATCCTGGACGAGCCGCTTGATCGCTGGACGTGTGCCGAGCTGCTCAAACACCCGTTCTTCGAGGACTCGCACGAAGTGTTCGAGGCTGAGCTGCGAGAAGCCATAACACGGGACCTCAACGACACGGCCGCCATCAGGAAGAAGCGCGGCCGGAAGCCTCATCGCGGAGCTGGTTCCAACGGACCGAGTCCCGTGACGCCCACGACGCTGCCAGTCACTCCGTCCAGCTACGGCGACCCGCTGAGCGGGGTCTCGATTGGCGGCGCCGCAGACACGTCGAAACCACTGGGCAAACAGTTGTTCACGCCCATGATGGCGCCGCAGCCGAAGAAGGACAAGACCAGCAGTAATAGCAGTAGTAACGGAGGGCATCTGGCGCCGAGGAAGACGCCGCCAGGCATCGGACTCGGCACGGGAATCACGGGAGGCGGTTACCACCTGCCGACGCTGCAAGGCGCGATGGCCAACTCGTCCAGTACGAGCTCCACGACGAGCAGCACGGCGACCACTACTAGCACTGGGAGCAGCTCGAATAGCACGACACCTGGAGTCGGAGGTGGTGAGGCCAACGCCAGCAGTCCGCACTATGGACAAAAGAAGCACATGATCCCCTCTGGAAGCACGGTGCCGCCGATCGCAGAGTACCAGCAGACTGGAGTGGCCTATGGCGTGCCCATTACAGCTGAGAGCATGGCGTACATCGGCCAGCATGCCAACGTGCGGCTCTCCATGACTTCACACGGCGGCCGGCTGAATGGTGGCGGCTCTAACGGTGGCCCAGTACACCCGTACACATCTTTCGCTGCCGGTCCAACTCCCAAGCCCCCACCGTCGTCCTACATGAAGAACCCGTACGGATCTCAACAATCCATGGGCAAGCGCAGCAGCAACAAAGCTAACGGCTTTGTGTCCTCGAGTCTGCCGAGCTCTATGGAGATCTACTCGCCCAAAAAGACCAACGCCGGCAAGAGTTCGTACCTGTCAAACCCAAGCTGGACAGGTGTCAAGAAGGGGACACCGACTGGTGGCGGGACCGGAGCTTCTGGCGGTATATTGGCGAGGGGTATGCCCCCACAAGGGCTCTATGGGCCCCCGAGGACGTCACACAGTACCATGCGCACGAGTAACATGCCTCCAGGCAGCCATTCGCATCCGCACAAGGCTCGACGGGACAATTACTAGTCTAATAGACCGTTTGTGCCCTCGCAGCCCCCAGCTTTTGGCGTCCCCACCAAGCTCGTCCTCTGCACGCCCAAGCCGTCCAAGTCCCGTCGAGCGCCCGCCACTCAACTACTTACTTGCTGGTCTTGAGCTGCTTCTGTGCGTAGAACTCGGCCACCCAGCGACGCATGTGCTGCAGCTCCAGCCGTCGCGCCGCCACGACACTCGCAGGGTCCTCGTCGTGCGAGAAGAAGAGATCGAGGTGGTGCGCTGCACCTGGGATCTGGACGGCTATCAGCGTCGGAGACAGCGATGCCAGTACACCCGTCGCCGACCACGGATCGAACTCGCCGTTGCTGAAGACGATGTTGCTGGTGGCGTGGAGTCCCTTGAGCCCGCCATACTCGAGCTGCGCCCATCGCGGCTTGAGCTCCACGCCCCAGAGTGCGAGACACTCGTCATTGTCCTTGGCCTCGTCGATGGGCGAGGCGGGGAAGAAATCGCGCACGCCGTCGGATGGCAAGGGCATGTAGATCTCCGAGCACTTGAGGAAGTGCATCAAGTTGAGTCGCTCCATCGCCATTCGCTTGGTCGGATCCCCCAGCGTCGGGAAGAGGCACGTTTTGTCTTGTGTGTTGTTGTAGTAGACGGCGACGCTGTCGCGGAAGGCAGCAAGGAGCTCTGCACTATTATCTTCGTCGAAGTCTTCGGCGAGGTGCTCGCAGGCGACGCGTATCGGGTAAGCAGGCAACGTACTACCGTCGTCCATGAAGTACGAGGACGGGTACGGATAGTTGGAGGAGCCCATGGTGCCATAGGCGTCTAATGCCATGGCCACGAGGGTAGTCACGTCTTCAGGGGTCTGCAGTGCGTCACGGTTGCAAAGTTGGAAGACCTCAGCCAGATCGTCACGCCCGTTTTGTGTTGTAGCCAGGGAGGAGACAGTTGCAAGTGCGTGTCGAGCGTTAGGAATGCAATTGGGCGCTGCACCAGCAGCATCCGACATGTCGAAAGTCGTCACATGCTTGAAACCCTCGAAATCCGCCTCGTGCGCGCGGTCGCCGAGGAACGCAAGCACGGGGGCAGAAGCAGCGAC
>JAADYJ010000689.1:0-16248 GCA_023338205.1 Halophytophthora polymorphica
CACTGGCTGTGTCGCTTGCTGAGCGAAAAATTGCATTGCGTCGTCGATTCGCAGCTCGAGCAGCAGAAGCAGAGGAAGCAGCAAGTGCATCGACATGACGAGCTTTTGCGCCATCACCGGCCCTAAATTACCACTGGGTTATCGCACTTCGACACCTTCAGCACAGAGAAGCATGGGCGTCACCAACTCTGAAAATGAAGCGGACGTCATTTGGAGCGGCCTGACGCGGCAGCAGATACGGCTCCTGGGTGGGAGAAGCTGGACGACGAGGTCCTGCCAGAGCTGCAGGCTCCACTACTCGAGCCCGAGATGGCCTTCATCCTCGCTTGGAACTGGCCGCGCAGAACCCGGACTTGCGCATCGGCGCAGAGTACCAAGGCCGGCAGCAGCACGTCATCTACGTAAAGTGGATCCACAAGAACTACGAAAGCTTCGTTCAACCGCGACGAGTACAAGGCAATGGAGGCAGTGCAGCCGGCTTGTAGAAAATTTAGCAAAATGCTTTCACGAAAGCACGAAATGCCTTAGGAGCGTGACGCCGAGAACCGCCAAGCTGGGCGAGCAGTCGGCGCTATTACAGGCAAGCTCGGGCTCCATAACATGGAGGCCGCAAACTACCCGCTTCCAGTGCGCCGAGAGCAAGCAAATGTCATCGCTCGGGGCACATCTGTGCTTTGCGAACCGGTACCTTTGTATATCTGTTGTGACCAATCGAAGAGCTGGAGTCTCTGGCTTGGCCTTCCTGCGCAACATCAGGAATGCCCACGCTGAACGCACACTCTACGAGTGTCTTCACCGAGTCCTCCTCCTTCTGGCGGGCATGCCATAGTCCTCTTGCCTTAGACCTCTACTTTAGTCACGAGGTAGCGCACTTCGCTCAACCGCTTCTGAAGGTTTCTGTTGGGCATATCACGGCCAAACATGCGCAACGCTGGGATTTTCTTCGTCACTCTGCCACAGCACCCAAAGCTGTGCAACAGCGCAGTCAGAAAGCTCAAAACCGGGAGGAACCCGGCGAAAGCGTCCTTCCCAATAGAAGTCTGTGGTAACAACCGGCTCGTTGCTTGCAAGCCACGTGGCGAAGCGACTATATGAGTTATGATAGACTGCACGCGTGCGCCCGCTGACGGTATTGCTCTTGGTCGCGTTCACCTTGGCCACTAGTGCGCTAAGATCGGTGATTTCCATGCCATGCCGCCGTGCGACGTTTTCTGCCAATAGATGACCTGGCAGGCTCCAACACCACGGCGGTCGTTTGCCCAAGCATTGTGCGCTTGCGCCAACCCTGGGAGGCAGCACGCATAAAGCGTGTACGTTCTGGAAAACGAGTCGGCCTGATGGGGTGTTTGCGCAGGAAAATTGCGGACCCTGCCTATGTGGCATCATACCACGTCATCGGATAGAGGATCGCCGACGCCCTCGCTGCTCCGTGCGGCTCAACTCTGCGCTACATGCAGCGGGAGACCGTAGCAGACTGCAGCGTGGCCGTTCAGGAACTTGAGCTTGCACACCCGTCGAGCATCGTGCAATACCTGCGCCAGTGGACGTCCGCGGGCCCCAACGCCGCCCTTGAAATCCTCTTCAAGAAGCCAACTTCGAAGGACCTTGACGCTCAACTGGTCAATATCCTTGTCCGTGACGTCCCATAGCATGGCCAGCACGGCGGGACTGCCCGCCCGCAGGTAGCTAAGCACAGCACCACTGGGTCCGAAGACGCCCTCCTTCTCCAGTCGACCACTGCTGCAGCCGAAGAGTAGAGCGGCGCTGCAGCCGCTGGACCGCAGATCGAGGACCTTGTCGCGATGCAGATATTTTTCTCCGGAGCCGTGGCCGCAATAAATATACAAGTCTGCGTCCAATAAATAGTTTCTGTCCACGAGCGTAAAGAGGAGCGAGACCACACGCACGTCAGTCATATCAAAGCACTGCAGCACCACCAGCCAACTGGGACTCAAAGCAAACGGCGCAAAGAGACTCACCTCAGTTCGTCGGGCTGTGGGGCCTGCCCGACAACACCTTTCCAGCCGAATGCGTCCCTCCCGCTCTCGAGGACCGGGCCCAATAGCTGCTGCGTGGACTGGAGGTCCCCCGCAGGGTTCAGCACATACCGGACACACTCGCGACGAACGCAGAATGGCGAACTCTTTCCCTTGGCGATTTGCAAGATGAGAGCTAGTGATGGCATCCGCGTGACACCGCGACAGCCGCGCATCACGTCCATGCCTTCCCATGGGAACTCCTGCAGCTGGTGACTCAAGATCAGAATCGTCGAGCAACTTGACTCCGCAGCTGAAGCTCCTGAAGTCCGCCGCGTCGAGCGCTTCAGACCTTGGAGCAGTTCGATGTCGCGCGCGGCGAGCAGACGCTCTACGAGCACCTTCTTGAGGCCCTCGGTGCTAAGCCCAGCTGACTTCAGGTGCTGCTTGACCTCTCCCACTTTCATCCTCCTGATCTCCTCGGCGTTCAGTTCGCAAAGGGCGTTTGCTGGAGGATCTTGGTCGACGGCTCTCGCTGTCCCCACGGGCGACTTATATCCTCTATCGGCACCTCGGAGAATCTGAAGCGCTTCACGTGCTTTTGATCCGGACACCGCCACTTCAATCTCCGCCGCGATGTGTTTCAATCCCTCAGTCACTTCCTCATCTGAAAGCCACTCTTGGGCATCAGCGATGGCGCAAAGCAGCGCCTTGTTGCGCTCGACCAGCTTGATCTGACCTTCTGCGCCCGATGTGAGGACAACCCAGCAACGCTGCACGATGTTGCTGTGCTTTTTGACCGCCCCCTTGATCAACAAACACCTCCAGAACCCTAAAGCGCTCTGCACAGCATTCAATAGCAAACCACGCAGGATTCAGTCCCCTGCGAAAACCCGCCCACCAGATCATCGAGATGCTTACCTGCATGGACTTGATTGCTTTACCCATGCGCTCGTCCAGCACCTTCCGACTAGTCCACCAATGTTTCTTCTGCTCTGCGTTCCACGCGCCTGCTTCTTCAACAGAGTGTCCCGAGAGCGTTTTCCTGAAGAGCAGCGCGAGGTCCATTGTGAGCGGTCAATATCTCAACCTAACACACTCAATAACAACAAACAGTCCTCGTTTGAGGAAGACTGCGGGAATTCGTACCTTGACTCTTGAATGATGCTCTCGACTTCGCGCAGACACCTTTTCCAGTCAACGTTGGGCAGGCAGAACGAAATCGGGGCAGCACCGTCGGTCTGCACACAACAAGAGGTCAGTTTGGTATGCTCCGTCGTACCATTCCACAACGCAAGATTCGTACCTGGATACGGGTGATCACAAGCTCCGACGAGAATCCAATCGTCATCGAGTTGACCAGCCACGAGTCTGGAAGTTCGCCGACTTCTGTCGCGATAGTGCCAACCGCTTCCTGCATCTGTTCTCGCAGAGGCCTCACCAATGCTGCAGTATGCTCAGCTGCTAGCCGTTCGAGCTGCGCATCGACAGCTTCCGATGCCAACGAGTTCCCATCCGCACTCGCTACGGGACCGACGAGGTCTTCATTGCTGGAATTCGCCAGCAGCGACCCACTCGCCCACGACAGGTAAGCATGCTGGTCTCCGCCATCCATGCAGTCGGCATCGTCGTGGGCATGTTCCTCGATCCCTACGAAATATGCCATCCCCAGCACCGCCCGCAGCGCTTGACTCATGTGGGGAATGCCTAATGGCTCACCCAGAGAATAGGCCTCTTCCAGTAGCGTTGTCGTACTCTCCAAGTTCATGAACGCGCGTGTGGACGACGACCGTAGCAGACGGATGTTGGTGCTACCCAACTCAAGCATGCACTTCACGCACTCCAAGCGCGCATTGCAGGCCTTCATCGACCGCTTCAGCTTCTTCATGGCGGCTAGCAAATCTTCGACTGCCGCAGCTTGAGCGAGATCGTTGTGGATGCTCTTGAGGTGGGTAATCTTCCGCCAGCAGCGTGCTGCAATCTTCGCGAGGCTCCTGGGAAGCGCACGCCCACCACTCCTGGCGGTCTTCAATGTTCTGATTGCG
Organism: Halophytophthora polymorphica; assembly: GCA_023338205.1. Lineage (NCBI taxonomy): Eukaryota > Oomycota > Peronosporomycetes > Peronosporales > Peronosporaceae > Halophytophthora > Halophytophthora polymorphica. The sequence goes on from JAADYJ010000689.1 coordinate 4,022, forward strand.
TCTGCATACCACGTCAAGGCACCTTGGGCATCCTCGTCCGCCAGAAGCACGTCTCCTCGTTGAATGGTTTCGTTGCATTTCTGCTCGATGAATGTCGCGTCGGACAAGGAGCACGAGTGCTGAGTGAGCTCTGAGCCGTCGTCGACTTGGTCGCCGTCCACCCGTGTGTCATTTTCCTGATAGAACGGCAAGAGTCCTATGGCTGCTTTCGCTGACTGCAGATGGCTTGAGTTCAGTTGCAGTTCTGCAAACTCGTAGAAGGGGCTTCGCTGGAAGAAGCGCAGCTTTAAGCCGCCTACTAGCTGCATGGCCTCCGCCAAGTACGCCGCAGCTCTAGAAACACACAGAATACACGGACCCAAGTGAGTTCATGGTGGGACTGCAACAGAAGCAGCTCATCGCGCGGGGTATTGCATACCTGTGCGGTTGACCCGAGTAGCTGTACAGCGATGCGATGCGGCACAACGCGAATTTCGTGGCGTGAAGCAGATCCCACGACGAGCATTCGAGCGCCTTGAAGTAGATGAGCGTTGACGACGCACCCGGTTGCTCATCGCTCGTCCCAATCTTCGTGAGTGCTGCAGGCAGCTCAAAGTGACCCACCTCGGTCGCCAATGGAGTTGCAGTGAACTTCTTCGACAGCTTCCAGCAAATGCCGAGCGCAGCTTTAGCCTCGGCAACCGCGTTCTTTCCTCGACCTTCGCAAAAATGGACCTCTGAAAGCACCAAGTGCACAAGCAGTTCGCGCATTCCTATCGCCTTCGCCATCATCGCAGCCGAAGAGCGTCCCCCTCCACTGCATTTCACGTCCTTGAGTGCCACGACCGCGTTGAGAAGATGCTGGCACGCCTTCGCTGTGCCGTCGTCCAAGTGCGAGCCCACTGCAGCAGCAATTTCGGCATCCACTCGCTCAAACTGCTGGCTGACGGTGCAGACGATTGATGCTTGCTCAGGTAAATCCACATCCATCGCTTGATCGTCGTCGTCTTCAGTATGAACATCAAGCAGACCGAACGATGGGGACAGGACGACAATCGGGACGACGTCGTGCTTCTCTGCAGTTGCCTGGAAGGTCCTGAGCAAGCTTCGAGCGGCCTTCTCCAGCACTGGGCATGAAATCAGCGACAAAGAATTGCACACAGCTTCCAAGCAGCACACCATATGAGCTGTGTCGAATAGGATGCCCGGCGAGCGTCCATCACCTCGTCGCGCGTACATCAAACAGTGCTCGATGTCAGCAATAGCGCTCTCTTCGTCAATCTTCCGCGATGAGGCTTGACCAGACGCATATATCGGGTCGCTGGCGTCGGCATAGCTCGAGACAAGCGCGATCTCCATCGTAATGACGCCACGCCATCCATATACTCCTGCAAGGTCTCCAGCAGCGCCCGCTTCGAACTTGAGGTGCTCGAGTGCGTCGCTGAGCGTGTTGAACGATTGTAGTAGTTCCTTGGACACTCTGGCTGGGTCACGCGTGGCGTAGTACGTTCCGTAGCTCAGTTTGCGGTCTGCTAGTGCACCACACACGCTCAGCAATACGGTGCGGCTGGATTCACAATTGTCTTGCCCTCCGTTGTTCTGCATTATAAGCTCATCCAGGAAACCCTCGGCCTTGGTGCACAGCTGCATGCTGATATCGGGGTTCACCCCGATAACCTCTGTGTTCGTCATCTCGTCTCGTTCCTGGGTTCGCATGTCGATCATGATCCTCGCCGACACTCGCTCGAAGGAAGTTCGAAACACGCTCCAAACCGCTGCGAGTTGGCGATGTGGAACGTGTCGAGCCTTGAACACGTGGGTGAGATTGTTCACGAAGTCCTTGAAGTCGGCGATGCCGGGGTCTAATGCGTCGGCGCCAAGGTTCCGCAGCTCTTCAAGGAGAGATGACACGAACTTGCCGATGGATGCTTCGGGAACCTTCTCGTTCACGTCACTGCAGTACAGAATCGAGTACCCCGTGAACTTTCGCGCGCTCGAAATCTCTCCCATTTCGTGGAAGCAGTGCGCCAGGAGGGAGACGATGGCGTCGACTCGTAGCTGCGCGTGCGCATTCTGGATCTCGTCGGAAGTTAAGTTGCTGCACATGACGTACTCAAGGTAGCTGTCCGCCAGCTCGAACGCTCCCATCAATGCTGCGGTCGTCTCCTGGTAGTTCTTGCTCTTGTAAAAGCGGGTGGCACAACCATAACACTCGCGTGCGATGGAGTTCAGGTCCCCTAGAACACCTTGTAGGATCACGTTGCGGGGCTTCTCGTCCATCATGGCGTCATCTAGAAGTTCCTTGAACAAGTTCACATGGCGAGACATTGCCGGTAGCGATGGGTTTGCGGAGTCAGCGCTATCCCCGCAGCAGAACCGTACAATGAGCGTAACAGCCATCCGGTGAAGCCGCGACTCGTTCATGATCAGCGATTCCAGCTCTTTGGCATCCTCGCCGGTGGGATGCAAGCGAAGTTCCTTCAATGCTCTACAGAGGCCACCAAAGCTAAAGCAAACGGCAAAAACACAAGTTAGCTGTGTGTTTTGTAAACGATCATGTTTCGAAGTACACAACCAGAGGAGCATGGGTGCAAGGATTACCTGGAAATCACTTGGCTGTGCAGCTGGGTTTGGGTGGCCTGCTGCTTCTTCAACGTGTAGTTGAACATCTTGACCGTGCTTTTCCTCAAACAGCGAACCAGGAACGGAACAAACGCCGAGTGTTTCTGCAAACTAGGCACCAGGAAACCGCACGGCAGTAGGGCCTCGAGCTTCTTCAGGTTCACGCGCGCAACTTTCTCGCAGTGCCGCGACCACTTGCCGGGTGGTGTACGTCGTGCTAGTTCGCGGATCGTTGGGCTTGCACTGGACTCAAGTCGCTGAATAAACGTCGGGTACTTCTCACTGCCTTGCTGTAAACTTCGCACTTCCGACTTCGGCGAGCCCGCCGCATCCAGTAATGTGCCAGCAACGAGACACAGTATTAACGTCTGCACGAGGTCCCCGAGCGCACCAAATGGGTGAACGTAGTGGCTCGCGTTTTCTAGAACCATGACGGCCTCCAGCGCACGCCCTGAGCTCTCGCAAACATATGCAAAATGCTCCATCCACTGGAGATACTCCCACTGCAGATCCCTGGACTGTTCGAGCAAGTCCAATACGACAGAACGCATACATTCCGCCCGCATGTCAGTAGGCACTACAAGTCATGGCGCAAGAACGTGATCACAGATCGCAGGGCACGCACAGTATAGATCTGTGGTGAGTTCGGCTCCTTTCGGGCAAGCGCGTCCGCCGAGCGCGCATAGAACTCGTACAGCTCCTCGAAGCCTGCTGCAGACCGCTTCGTTACGCGCTCGTGCTGCACCCCGACACGATAAACCTGCTGGATAAAGTACAGCGACGTGTAGTTGGGGCACTTGAGCAGGAAAGACAGTGCTGCGTCGCGGAATCGGAGCGTTTGCCGACTTGCACCATTGCCATCCACCGTCGACGCGCACTTCCACAGTACGCGGAACGTTCGGTCGTTGAATGACGCAGCCAACTTCGGTTCCTGGCCGGGGAAGCTCCCGAGATGCGCCATCCACGGCGACAGCGTGTTCTCCGCGGTCGATAAGACCGCCTCGTGATTCCCAGCAGCGACGAGAAGCGAGACGCACGTGTTGGTGTGGCCCAGCAGCAAACGTGCGAACTGCGCTGTGTGGAAACTGCTGGGATGCGGGAACTCGGCCAGTAGCTCAGTCCGCTTCGGCGTGGCTGTGATACTCGCCTCAGCTTGCAGCAGCGATGTCAGAAAGCGCGAGCTCGTCGGACAGTCGTCGTGAACCTTCAGCTTCTTGCAGAGCGCGGCATGAACGTTCCAGAGCCGAAGGTGCACGCAGGCCGCCACGAAACCTGCCGACGCACGCGTCTACAGCATGAACGACAGTTGTTAGTGAGTTGTATGTGCCACAGTGGGGCTGATAGCAGCTGCGTAGCTGGATATGGCTCTTACGCATGCCATGTCGGCATATTTCTTGGCCACTTGGTAGAGCATGTTGTCCAGCACGAGGTCGCTCAGTCGAGTCGCGTGCTCGAGGCTCCATGCCACGTACAGTGCCATGCAGGTCAGATCCATGGCTGCCACAATGTCTGCTTGTTCCGCGCTGCCCTGTTTAGTGGCCGCCGCATTCGCTGACGCGTACAACTTGATGACGCTCTGCGCTGTCTTGGCAGCCGGCAGCGCGTCACGCTTGCTGCTCTCCCTTGCTCTGGCCAGAGCTCTGACAGAGTCTTCGTCTGTGCGTGTCGATTGCTCCTTTATGGCCGCTTCCCACGCGGGCTGGCGGCTTGTGAACGCGTGGGTAAGCAGCTCCAGCCCAGATGATTCGACGGAGGAGGATGGCGTCGCGGAAGCGCTGTTGCTGTTGCTAGCGGCGACAGCAGACGCCGCGAGCGGGAGGAAAATCTCTAGCGCCTGCTGCGCGTGGCCGTGCGTCTTCACGAGCGCCAGAACCCGCTGCTTCTGCGCGACGGCGTCGCCCGGCTCCGTCGCGCTGCCGCCCGCATCACCACTACTGCCGGCATGCTGCTTCCCTCGCATTTTCCTTTTGAAACGAGCCCACTTTGTCGAATAGTCATTATATACTCCCTCATATTTATGACTCTCCCGCGCGCCCCGTGCGTGTCATTTCTCGACACCAAGCAGCGTGCGCGCGCACACACAAGAGAGACATGCTGAGCACGCGCGGATGGCGGGGCGTAGCGTCGGCCATGGCAGGGTACCAACGCAGTGCGGCAGCTTCATCGACGCCCGGGGTGATACGCTACCTGTCCACGCCAGCGGCATTCTCTGAGTCGCAGCAGAAGCCGCGGAAATGCGTGGCGTACCGACTCGGACGTGTGGAGTACGAGACGGCCTGGGACTGGCAAAAGCAGCTCATCCAGCGACGTGTGCTGGCGTTGCGCGCCGGCTCCTCTGTCGAGAAGGACGTGGCGCTCGTACTGGAGCACCCGAGCGTGTATACCATCGGGCGCGGCGGCAGTATGGACAACGTCAAGTTCGACCCGGAGAAGGACGACGTGAAGCTCGTGCGGGTGGACCGCGGCGGCGAAGTGACATACCACGGGCCGGGCCAAGTGGTGGTGTACCCGATCCTGGACCTCACGCAGCACAAGAAGGACCTGCACTGGTACCTGCGTCAAGTGGAGGAGGTGGTGATCGTGACGCTGGCCAAGTTGGGCATCCAGGGCGAGCGTGTGGACGGCCTCACGGGCGTCTGGGTGGAGGAGCAGCGCGACGAGCAGCACAACGGTTCGGGTCACTACGACCGCGAGATGCGCAACATCTGCGCCGTGGGCACGCACGCGAGTCGCTGGATCACCATGCACGGCTTCGCGCTCAACGCCACCACAGACCTGAGCGCCTTTGAGCGCATCGTGCCCTGCGGCATCGACGACCGCGCCGTCACGAGCATCGCGCACTTCCGGCCGGACGTGACGCTCGAGGACGTGCAGATCGCTGCCATTGAGGCCATCGGAGAGGTCTTCCACCTCGACATGGAGGACGTCACGGCCGACTCGCCGCTCTAGAGCCCAGTTGCAGCTGCAGTCCCTTGTTGTATTGCCAATAACTGCCGCGGCTCCTGTGCGAATCTAATCCAAAGCTGCTAGACGACTGAGCTGCTCCCGCGTGACGCGCACAATGTCCTCCACCGCCGCCAAGCCGCCATTGCCTGCCCACGACAGCATCGTCATAGTTAGCGAGGAGCAGCATCGACTCCCAGTTGTGTGGTAACACTCCAAATCCAGCGCCGCCGTGCTCCAAGCTCGTGGAAGCGCGTGTCCAAAGCGTACCGACGACACCGCAGGCCAACTTCTTCTCCACGGGCTCGATGAGCGTGTAGCCAAAGCCGGCCAGCACTTGGAGCTGCTTGGCCGTGACCGGGTGGGCCCACATGTCGGTGTTCATGGCCGGCGCGAAGAGGAACGGCTTGGTCTGGATCCACGCCCGTGCGATGCAGGTCTGTAGCAGGACGAGCATTGACAAGACGGGCGAGCAGTTGAGAAGCCAGTGGGTTGGTACACACAAGGGGAGCTCGGGTCTAGCTCCCAACGTACGAGGAGGTTGTCGGCCAGGCCGTGCGCCAGCTTGGCCAGCGTGTTGGCCGACGTGGGCGCCAGTAGCATCACGTCGGCCCAGTCCTTGAGCTCGATGTGGCGCACGTTGTCGCCGACGACGTCCCAGGCCGCCCACTCGTCGTCGTCGCGGACTACCGCAATGCGGGGCTTCCCGTCGTCGTTCTCCTGCGTCGCGGCTGAGAAGGCGGCCCAAGCCGTGGGGTTGTAGTCCTTTGTGCGCTGCAGGAAGAAGTCCGCCGCCTTGGTGACTACCACCACCACCTAGCGTCACGGCTCACATCCGCAACCGTCAGCTTCAGCTGCCGTGTTGTCTTCACAGTGCCAGACGCAGTGCACGTACCTCCGCCTGCTCCGCAAGCTGCACGGCCATCTCCGGCACCTTGACCGTGGCCACGCTGCCGCTGGCGCCCAGCAGCACGCGCGGCCGGCGCCTCGGCGCGTCGCCCTCCTCGATGCCCTTGCCCGTCTTCATCGTCTTCTGACGTCACAAATGCGAACTAACGGCTTTGTATCCCAATCGGGACCTCACTTCGTAATTGCTCATTGGGCTTGGAATGCCAGCGGAGCTATCTGCACGACGCTAAGCGGTGGCGTAGGCGTAGGCAGCAGACGCGCGTTTCCCAGCACCCAGAGACGCGGTGCAAGGCAGCTATGGAGGCGCTGGTGCAGAAACTGCATGCGCTGGAGCAGCAGGCGCCAAGCGCGCCAACGCCAACGCTCACGCCCTCCAAGCTGCTGCAGGACGTGACGTTGCACGAGTACCAGTCCGCGGGCGTGGCGTGGCTTCTGGCCAAGCGCGCGCAGGGCCTCAACCCGATCTTGGGCGACGAAATGGGTCTCGGCAAGACGCTGCAGGTCATCGCGCTCGTCGCGGCGCTGGTGGAGGCTGCCGCGGCCCCGAGCGACGGCCGCTACCTGGTCGTGGCGCCGCTGAGCGTGCTGCCCAACTGGGTAGACCAGTTCGCTCGCTTCGCGCCCAGCATCGAGACCACCATGTACATCGGGCCCCAGAAGGACCGCGCGGTCACACAGCGCACTGTCGCGGCCAGCCGCACGCAGCCGCTGGTGGTGGTCACGTCCTACGAGATGCTGCTGTTCGACCAGGCCTTCTTCGGTGGCGCCACGTGGGAACTCATGGTGCTGGACGAGGGCCATCGCCTCAAGAACCCGCGCGGCAAGTTGTACGACGTGGTGTCTACCCGCATCCCCGTGGCGCACAAGCTGGTGCTGTCCGGGACGCCCATCCAGAACGACCTGCAGGAGCTCTTCGCGCTCTTGTCGCTGCTCAACCCGACGCTGTTCGACGACCAGAGTGTCTTCGAGGCCACCTTCCGCGACTACTTTTCGGCCAAGGCGCAGCGCTTAGAGCTCGAGAAGCACAAGTCCAAGAGGTTGCGCAAGGCAGAGGAGCTCATGCGCCGGCTGTTGGCCCCGCTGCTGCTGCTGAGGACGGTGGAGGACGTGCAGGACGCCTTCACGCTACCACCACTCTCGGAAATGGTGGTGCACACGCCACTCTCGGCCATGCAGCGCGTGTACTACAAGGAGGTGATTGTACGCAACGCGGACGCCATCAACGGTGCCGCCAGGGGCCACGGCAGCCGCGTCTCGCTGCTCAACATCCTCCCTCAACTGCGCAAGGCGTGTAACCACCCGTACCTCTTCCCCGGCGCCGAGCCCGAACCGTTCGAGGAAGGCAGTCACCTGTACGAGAACAGCGGGAAGCTTTTCGTTCTCCACCAGATCCTGCCGCGGCTCAAGGCGGAAGGCCACTGCGTGCTGCTCTTCAGCCAATCGACGGCCTTCCTGGACATTATCCAGGATTTCCTGACGCTCGAGAGCTTCGCGTACGAGCGCATCGATGGCTCTGTGCGCGGCAAGGAGCGCTGGCAGAGCATTGAGCGGTTCCGCAGCGACCCGGACACCTTCGTCTTCCTCATCTCCACGCGCTCGGGAGGCGTCGGACTCAACTTGCAACGCGCCGACACGGTTATCTTCGCCGACTCGGACTACAACCCACAGGCCGACCTGCAGGCGGTGGCGCGCGCATACAGACTGGGGCAGACCAAGCCCATTCATGTGATCAAGTTCTTGTGCGCCAACACGGTGGAGGAGAGCATCTACCGCCGCTCGCTTAAGAAGATGCGCATGGCGGACCGCATCCGCAACATCGCACGGCGGACTGAGGAGGACGGCGACACGGACGTCGACAGCGGCGAGAGTTTGATGGACATGATCCAGTTCGGATTGCATAAACTTATGGAGGAAGCCGCGGGTGAGAACAAGGACGCACTGGTCAAGCCGCTGGAGGAGGAGTACATCCAGCATATATTGGCGAGGAAGTCCATGGAGGACTCCACATACGCAAAGACGCTTTGCTCGACCACGCTTGACGACGATATGACTTGTGAGGTTGAGAAGCCCAAGACGCTCAAGAGCGAGAAACTGTTGGAGGCTGGCGGGGACTTCCGCGAGGAGAACATGTACTACTTCGAAGGCGAAGACTATTCAAAGGCCACGGAGAGCAATAACGAGGATGTCGAGTCGTTCCTCAAGCTGTGCCGCGAGGCCAAGAACAACCCAAAGCGGCGGACGAAGGTTTCACGCGCGCGGTACGACTCCGAAGAGGAGGAAGAAGTTGAAGACGACGAGCTAGCGGCTGAGAACGAGGCCGAGCGAGCTCGGAAGAGGGTGGAACGGCGCCAACGGGCGCTGGAGAAGAAACTGGCCAAGTGGAAGGCCAGCAACTACGAGTCCGCAGCTATCGACGTTGACGGTACCGTGGCCAGTACTCCATCCGACGGTGACGATGACGAGACGGATACTTACCGTAGAACCCCCGGTTGGCTGCGCTTCAAGGCTGGGGACGCCAGTCAACCACCTGCAGACTCTCTTCGCTCGAGCGCGTACATCATCGTGCACTGCGTGGACACGAGCGGCGTCTGGTGCTCTCGTGGGTTCTTTCGAAGCTTGTCAGCGCTGTCCCCGGCCATTCAGCAGCAATACAAGGCTGCCGGACGCAATGGGGATCTCAAGCTGGGCAGCGCGCACTTGATCCGCCTGCCACCGCAAGCCATTGCCCACGGGTACACGTACAGTGATGGCTACGTGTGTCTGCTGGTGGTCCAGGGCTTTGTGGGCAAGAAGAAGCAGCGCGTAGACGGAGGGGGTATTCGTCGAGGCAAGTCCACGACCTTCCGTCTGGGTGCACTGGAAACTGCGCTACAGGCGCTGGCGCAACGTGCGAGGGCGCTCGACGCCAGTGTGCACTTGCCTCGAATCGGATACGGTACTCCAAACTTCAATTGGTACGCCGTCGAGCGGCTGCTGGCGCGTCACCTCCGTGACGCTGGAGTAGACGCGAGCATCTACTACTACTCGAGGAACCGGTCATAAAGCCGCAGTATCCAAGCTCAAACCAGGAGGTTGATCGATGTACGCATGCCATTTACACACACCAGTGGGAAACACACTCATGCGTCCTGCAATCCTAGTGTCAGATGCACGGTTGAAATATATAGCGCGGGGACTTTGCGAGTCGAACTATCTAGCTCACATTGATCTTCGTGTGCAGCTCGACGTGGCCACCAGCAGAAGAGCGCGGGATCCAGAGCACCAGTGACCCACCGCCCGAGCCAGGGAGACTCAAGAGCCCGGCACGCCAGCGGTCCAAGTAGAGAGTCCGGTCCTGCAGCTCGGCCACCGTGGCGTTCCACACCACTGTCTCGCCGCTCGGGACGTCCACCTTGTCGATGGTGTCGCCGCCCGAGTGGATGACCACAGTCACGTCCTCCGTGTCGAGACTCTCAAGTGTCATGCGCACCAAGCCGTCGCCAGTCTGGCTCCAGTTGCCATGGCTGCCATTGAAGGCGGCGCCATCAGTCGTGAGTGCCAGTGCATCCACTAGAGACCCGTCGTCAATCTCCCCCATGAAAGCCGTCGGTCCGCAGATCGGCTGGATGAACTCACTCACCATGGCGGCGATGCCCGTAGGGTCGAACAAGGCCAGCACGTCCAGCCCCATACCGGCCGTCTCGAGCACGTAGTCGCTACTGGAACGCGCATTGCCGTCTTCGTCCTCGGAAGAGTCGATGAGTTGGTCTGTGATCACGGCCATGGCCGTGCGGAGGCTATCGCGCACGCTGTACGAGTCCGACGAAAGGTTCCGCACGCAGTTGTTGGTCACCGCGGGGATATCGGCGCGGAAGAGCTCTGAGGCGTCCAGCGCCAGCCGAATGGTGCTCGTGGAGGCGGCGGGGTCGTCCGCCTTGAGTGCTGCCACCGTCTGCGTGACTTTGCTGGTGATACTTTGCAGCTCCGAGCCGCACGTCTTGCCCGACGAGACCAGCTCCATGAGCGTGGCCGTGTCATTGCTGTCGAGCTGCTCGATCGAGTCTCCCACCCCAACGTTGCTGGCAAAAGTGAAAAACCCGTCGACGCTCAGGATTGACGCGCCTTGCTCCACCACCTGCGCAACGACGCTGTCGACCACGTCGGCGACCTCAGAAGATAGAGCTAATGTGTCCGTGGGAACGTCGAGACCGAGACAGACGCACACAGCGGTGGGGAGAGTCTGCACCACCACGTCCGACCGGCCCAGCAGCGAGCAAAGCTTGTCCTCGCTCGAATTCGGGTACGTCGCGTCCAGTTCCCCCGCGTAGGCTACAATATCGCTCACGACGGAGAAGAGATGTTGGCCGCACTTGACGCCCTGTGCGACGTCCTGGCTGGCCGTGAGGAGTGTGCCGAAGACGCCTGCCGTGGCTGCACTCAGTGCGACGGTCACCACGGACTCGAGCTTGTCCATGACCGCCAGCGTGCAGTCGGCGCTCTGCGGGAGGCACTCCATGCCGCACTCTACGGGGTACGTTAGCGGACACTCGGCCCAGCACGTGGCAATGCCATCGTGGCCGTAGCCCGTCGAGCAGTTGCTGGAGAAGTACGTCTGGCGGTAGCACGAGTCGTCGGTGCTGGGGACCGCACCCACCCAGTTCGGCAGGAGTGAGGCCACATCGGCGCTCTGCTCGAGCTGCTCCGAGTCTTGGAACGCACTAGACAGCTCCGCGGTCGGAGCTGGAGTCGGGAAGGAGGCTGCGTCCTCGCTGTCGCTGTCGTCTTCGTCGGACGGCGCGTCTTCCTCTTCGCTCATCGACGCGCTAGAAGCTTCGCTCCCGAGCCATGTCGGCGCTGGCGTCACGTCTTCCACTCCGCTAGAGGATTCCCTGTCCAGCGACGTTGGCGCTGGGGTTGCATGACTCGGCTTGGTCGCGATGGAGACCGAAGTCGAGTCGCTGTGGGTGATCTTGAGCCGCAAGTGAGCCGCGTCGACGCCTCCATCTCCGCCAGCCGCCACCAGAGCGGCGAGCGCAACAAACGCGAAGACCTTCATGCCTGCGCCACGGGAATGCCAGGAAAGGACGCACGCCGAGCCTCTTGAGCGCGATGGCGGCCTCTTGGGGTCGCCGTGGATGCAGGAATGGTCGGGCTCGAGCACAACCTTGGAGCGGCTGCGCATTCCGCCAAGGCAAAGCTTCCCGCTTCTGCTCGCTGCTCTACCCAAGAATCAGGTCTCGCTCCTCAAGATGGGAACACGGCGGGCAAAACGATACCGTTCGTCGGTCTTTCGGAGTGCGAGCGGATTGAACCAGGCCAACCGCAGAATCAGACGCGAAATCGATGCTCGCACGAGTGAGCTTCTGCAGTCGACACCGACCAAGAAGACCTCCAGCTTGGCCACATTTACGCAGCACGTTCGCTTCCTGTTCCAACATCTTCAGGGTCTGCTCTTCTACCGTCACCACGATCGAGCGTGCACGGAGATGGCAGGTCCGTCAGGAACAACGGCTTTCGTGGGATTCGGCGATTGCGGTTCACTCGACATTGTGTGAAGTTGTGTCGGTAGACGAGCACCAAACGAGCCGTGTACACCGCGATTGCGCTTCTAAAGCCGACCCGACGAACCAGCGCACGCGGAGCGTTTGCCGGGTCGGCGTCCAACGCAACGTGAGCGGCCGTCCACAAGGTTCTCCACTGCCTCACTACTGTCGACAGAGACGTCAATGCGGCGAAGAATATTCTGGATGTGGTGGTCGGTCAGCTACAGGAACATCGAGATCGACCCATGCGCC
>JAADYJ010000690.1:0-16242 GCA_023338205.1 Halophytophthora polymorphica
ATGACCACACCAAGAACAGCCTATGTGAGCGGGAAAACATTCTCCTATTGCAATTGGGTCTCATGAAAACGAAGGCACGCGACCCCGTAGAGGCAAGGATGACCGAGTACGACCCATCCAAACCCCGGCTGTGATGCGGTGAAAACGAATTCCACCGCTCATCGCGTCTGGACTACTGCGAACACTCGCACCGCGCGTCACGCTAGGGACGCGATCGCCAAACACGCCCTGGAAGGCCGTGCCCCACTTACACGGAAGGGCCGCCAGAGTGTCTACTGGGCCGTCATGACCGGGGTGGACAGTGTCTACTGTCCCAGAGTGGTGGAGACCAAGCTCGATGTGCGACTTGTGTTGCGGCACTTGGCACTGCCCCGAGTTCCACTCTGTGGCTACACTCCACGAGACAGTGGAGCCGTCGACGGCACACCTCCCAAGGCTGCGTTACAGTGCTTCTACCGACGATGCCACCCTCGCTGCCAGCAAGGATCTCCCGCGCAGGGGCAAGGGCGCGGCGTGGGAGGTCATTTGTGCCACCAGCATGCGTTTGAGGACCGTCAAGTGTTTGCAGGTGGCCTACGGAAGCGCTAAGACGACCTGAAGCACGAACCAGGGCGTCGAGCACGTGCCTTTGGCTGCTGAGACCGGCAAACGCCACGTTCGGAGCTGCACGAGCCCCGTTGCCCACAGCACTACACTAGGACTTGGAACAGTGTTAATGAGACGCCTTCGCCTTGAAACAGCATTGAAGCAGCATTGAAGCAGCATGTCAGTATTCCGAAACAACGGCGTATCGTCTACTATAATCTGCCACATTACAAGCCCCTGCATGCCTTGGCATTCCCTGCCCATTGACACGCGAGCCGCACAAAGCGCATTACGTCTTCGCCAGCCATGAGTCTGCTGTTGCTCGCCTCGCGGCGCGCCGCCGCCTCGCGCGCGGGCCTGCGATGCCTCTCCACGGCCTCGGGCGCGTCTTCCTCCTCCGCCGGCGGCTCTGGCGCTGCGGCGTCCTCGTCCAGCGCGTCCGCCGGCTCCACGACCCACTTTGGCTTCCGCGAGGTGCGCGAGGAGGACAAGGAGGGCATGGTGGCCTCCGTCTTTCACAACGTGGCCGAGCGGTGAGTGCGGCTTCCCCGCATGCTCTTTGTTTGTTATCCCTGCAGTCTTGTTGCGTGGCTGGCACTGTAGACGCTGACTGAGGCGTGGATGGACCTGTGCGACCGACCAGCTACGACCTCATGAACGACTTTATGAGCGGCGGCATGCACCGCGTGTGGAAGGACTCGTTCGTGGACGCGCTGCACCCCGTGGGACCGCTGCGCTGTCTGGACGTGGCCGGCGGCACGGGCGACATCGCCTTCCGCATCGCCGAGCGCCTGGCCCAGTCTCGTTCGGGCACGGCGGGCTCGGAGATCACGGTGTGCGACATCAACTCGTCCATGCTGCAGGTGGGCGAGGAGCGCGTGCCCAAGGTGCTGCCCAACGTGGACCCGGCGCTCTTCAACTGGGTGGAGGGCAATGCCGAACACCTGGACTTTGAGGACAACTCGTTCGACGTGTACACGATCGTGTTCGGCATCCGCAACGTGACGCACGTGGACCGCGCCATCCAAGAGGCCTACCGCGTGCTCAAGCCCGGCGGCCGCTTCATGTGCATGGAGTTCAGCCAGGTGCCCAACCCGCTCATCCGCTCCGTCTACGACGCCGTACGTAGTCCACCTCCTCCAGTCTCTGCCGTCTTCCCCACCCTCGCACTACTACTCGGAAGGCCCTACTAACCTGTTCTTGAGCGTGCTTTCTATTGGATTTGTGTCTAGTACTCGTTCAATGTGATCCCGCTGCTGGGCGAAAAGGTGGCCAGCGACCGCGACTCGTACCAGGTGAGCAAGGCCTCGAGGCGCTTGGCCCGAGCCAGCAGAACTCGCACTGGGCTGAACGCAAGGCTGACACATTGCGAACGGCTGTGTTTGTGCGTGTATGTGCTGTGCGAACTGCTTAGTACTTGGTGGAGAGTATTCGCCAGTTCCCACCGCAGGACAAGTTCAAGGCCATGATCGAGGAGGCCGGCTTCCAGCGCGTGTCGTACACCAACTACACGCTGGGCGTCACGGCCGTGCACTCGGGCTTCAAGTTCTAGACGGCCCGCCCGTGTCCCGCGTGTCTGTCCGCCGGCAGCGTGTAGCCATCCACCGTTGCAAAACAGCATATACCCACCACAGGCGCCACGAAGGCAGGCTGCTGCGTCTTCTCTCGCTCTCCTGCGGCTCTGCTGGCCGTCTCGACGGCTTGACTAGCGTACGCGGTCGAGGTCGAGGTTGCCGCCCGCGTCCAGCTTGTCCATGAGGATGGCGCGGTTGTGGCGCGAGTAGGCGTTCTGCGGGTCCAGCGCCAGCACCTGCGTGTAGTCAGCCACGGCCTCGCGGAAGCGCCGCATCTTGGCCAGCGAGTACGCGCGGTTGCTCAGCGTGCGCGTGTTGTGCGGGTCGATCTCCAGCGCCGTCGTGTAATCCGCCACGGCGTCTTCGTAGCGCCGCAGCTTGCGCAGCGCGTAGCCGCGGTTGTTGTAGGCAGCCACGTTGCGCGGCTCGAGCGCCAGCGCCGCGCTGTAGTCCGCCACGGCCTCGTCGAAGCGGCCCATGTTGCGCAGACAGTAGCCGCGGTTGTGGTAGAACACGGCGCTGTGCGCGTCCAGCGCGAGCGCCTGGCCAAAGTCCCGGAGCGCGTCCTGGTGCCGCCCCTGCTGGTCGTAGCAGAGCCCGCGACTGTTGTAGCTCGAGACGGAGCGCGGCTGCAGCGAGATGGCGCGGTCAAAGTCGGCGATAGCTCGTGGCGTGTCCTTCATCTTGTCGTACGTGCTGCCGCGGTTATGGAAGGCGTTGGCGTTGGCCGGCTCGACCCGTAGAGCGGCTGTGTAGTCCGCCACGGCCTCCTGGAAGCGGCCGAGCTTGTCGTATGAGTACGCGCGGTTGTAGAGCGACTTGAAGTGCGCCGGGTTGAACTCGATGGCGCGCGAGTAGTCGGCGATGGCCAGCTCAAAGTGGCCCTGCTTGCGGTGGCAGAAGCCGCGGTTGTGGTAGAAGTCGGCGTTCGTGGGCAGCAACTCGATGGCGCGCGTAAAGTCGGCCAGGGCGCCGCGGTAGTCCCCGCTACGGTCCAGCGAGATGCCTCGGTTGTAGAGCGCGAAGGCGTTGCGTGGGTCCATGGCCAGCGCCTGCGTGTAGTCCGCCACGGCCGCCTCGAAGCGCCGCATCTTGTCGAACGCGAAGCCGCGATTGAAAAAGGCCTTGAAGTGCTGTGGGTTGAGCGAGATGGCGCGCGAGTACTCGTCCGCCGCGGCCTGGAAGTTGCCCTCCTGTCGGAACTGGAAGCCTCTCGCGTGGTGCAGCTCCGCCGCCTCCAGCGCAGACCAGGCCAGCGAAGACGTGCCTGGTGGTGTAGTTGTCCACGTACTTGTAGTTAACGACTCAACGTCCGCCCCGTTGTCTCTGGTGGATTTTGACGCCGCATCATTGCTCCTTGGTGGCTCTGCACGAGTCAAAGCCGGCGAACCAAGTGCAGCTCCAGACGCAGACTGAAGACTGGTCGGTGCACGAGTGTCTGCAGCAGTAGCAGCCGTACCCGACGTCGTTGGGAACTGGTGCGGGCTCAAGCACAGTGCGGTAGCCAGCGAAGACCGCAGCCCGTCCTCCAGGTTGTTGCCCGCGTCCTTCGCCCTTTGCGCACTCAGAGGACTCATGGGACGCGTTTTCTCGTCGCAGTGCGCGCTCCCGATACGCTGGGAAAAGAGAAAGGCGCGAGCGTCTCGATGTCCCTTGTCCTCGTCCTGTTGCTGCTTCTGCCGGTGCTGCTGATGCCGAGAGAGCGTCGCAGACCGGTGCAGCTTCTGCTGGTGCTTCTGGTGCAGCTTGAGCTTCTTGTCCTTGAGCAGCGCGAAGTTATAGTCGTCAATCGCGCGCACGAAGTCACCCTGCGAGTTGTAGCACGACGCGCGCGCATACGCGGCGTTCACGTGCTCCGGGTTGATCTGCAGCGCCCGCGAAAAGTCTCGGATAGCCGACTCCACCTGGCCCAACTTCGAGTATGCGAGCCCGCGGGTGTAGAAGGCCGTGGCGTTGGTCCCTTCCAGTGCGATGACTTGGCTCAGGTCTCGCACGGTCTCGTCGTAATGCTCCTTCTTGAACAGCGCCTGGCCACGAGCCAGCAGCGCCTTGGCATCCTTGGGCTCGCGCTCGAGATGGCTGGTGGACGAGTCGATCACTTGCTGCAGGTCAGTGGTCTGGCGAAAGTAGTACGGGCGGCTCGGGGGGCTCTGCACCGCGCCCTCCGTCGACAGGAAGTCCTTCCGCTTGATCACTGTAGGCTTCTCGGCCCCTGTCTCCGCATCGACTTCCGGGGTACTCGCCATCTTGAGCGCTCTGGGCCAAGTCTCGCCCCCCGTGTCTCGAGAGTAGAACGTCGTTTCACGCGAAGGTCGCGACGTCTTCCGACAAACTCACTAAATTGAGCCATAACCAATACCTCCCACGTTCCTTCACACTCCCGTATGGAGTCAAAACAGGAGTCCAACTTGACAAGGCGAGGAATCTCGACCATCTGTGCGAAAGAACGGCGTAGTGTTCTCCACTCGCATGCATTTATCCGTGCTTGCCAGTATGCACCGTCACTTCCCCCCCCCAACAGTGCCAGACCCTACTGGTCATCGTCTTCGGCATCATCCTCTTCGTCGCTCGAGTACTGACCATGAACCTCGTAGAAGGCGGCGTCGGGGAGCTCGAACAGATAGCTGATGTCGTGCGCTGACAAAACCGATCCAGTGCCATCATCGTCGTCGCCACTGTCCTCCGCAACAGACAAGCCATGCACGTCTGCGTCACTGTCGACGTCGCTGTCTCCACCTTCGCTGGCCTCAGAGCCGCTGTTCTCTTCTTCAAAGACATCCGAGTCCGAGTCCGAAATCTCCTCGTCGTCCTCCATGTCCTCATCGTCAATATCATCCTCCTCGCCGGTGGAATCGGACTCGTCGTCGTATTCGTCGTCGTCCAGAGTATCTGAATCATCTTCGCCTTCCTCGGCATCCGAATCATCTTCTGTGGGGCGCTTCCGGCCAACTTCGTAGAGACGGCAGACAGAATCATCTTCACGATAGCCGCTAGCATCCAAATACCGCCCCTCTACAACCGAGAGTAGCGTGCTTTTGGTGTTGACGCTTATGTCGAAGACGGGGCGACCCAGCTCGATCGTCGCGATATCCTTGTAGTCTCGCGCATCCAGTACTCGGAACCAGGACTTGAGCTTGCTTTTCCGTCGCTCCAAGAAATTTCCCTGGAACCGCAGTACGCAAGCAAGCAACAATGTGAGAGAAGCTACTCCCAGGCGCATATCCAGGTCAGTATCAGCCAACTCAGCACTCACCCCAGCGTACGGATAATATGCGTACAGCACACTGCCCGTCGAGTTGAACTTGATGCTGCACTTGTCCATTGCTGGTACGACCCGCAAGAGGCGGTAGGTCCGCAGGTCCCACACCGCCGAGTTCACGATCACTTCATTGCCACCAGGGTGAAAGAAGCCGTAACCCACGTTGGAAAGCTTGTCAAACTTGTATAGCGCGCGCGTTGGGATCCGTGCGTCCCAGAGCATGCCGTCGGTGAGGATGGTGCCGTCACTTGGCGAGAAGCAGCAGTTTGTCTCCATCCCGTAGTCGTTGGAGCGCATGGAGTCCTTCAAGTCGCACAGAACCCCTCCCGTTGCAATGTCCAGCACAAGGGCACCCGCCACCGCCAGATCAAGTCCGTCCAAGTCATCTGCGTGCTCGCCTTGGCGAGCGTCTAGCGCAACAATCCGATCGCCGTAGTGATTGAACTGCGGGCTGACGGCGCCGTCGAACCTCCACCGCTCCGAGTCCATGTGGCTCGCGTCCCACAGCGCAACTTCGGTCGAGCCTAGCTCTGTGAGTGCCACAGATCCTGTCAGGATTAATCGGTTTTGAAGCCCCATGGGCGAAGCCTCGTTGGTCTCCAGACTTACGATGGCACTGGAAGGGGAGTGGCATGTCCACTCGTCTACGACGCTGTCGTTCTCGATGTTCATCCGTCGGAGAACCCCGTCGTGGTTGCCAATCAGCAGCTCTTGCTGGTCCTGATCAAAGAACCGCGAAGCGCTCACCCGACCCCAGTCAAACTCGTTGCCATGGGCGCCCACTGTGCGGTAAGGACGGTACCGACTAAAGACGTAGCGATCGATGCCAGCGTCGGCGTAATGGCTGGAGAAGGCTCGAGAACCGGCGCGATAGCCCGTCTGATCGCGGCGTAGCAAGCGCGTGCAGATGCTCATGTTCGTCGCGCTAGCCGTAGGAGGATCTGGGCAGCGATGTAGCGCGTCTTTCCCCAACAGCTTGAACGGGGGCACAGTCGTGACGGGGTTGGCGCATTGGCGATGCTGCTCTCTCAGGTAGTTCATAATGATCTCGTCCAGCTTGCTTGATGCTGCCACACGGCTGGATCCCCCACTGTTGCTCCATCGCGTGTTCAGTGGGAGCCTCTGCAACGCGTCGAATGGCGCAGGTGCATCGGCTGTCACTCTCGGTGAGATGGCTGGCGTTTTCATGACGGAGTCTGCGAAGAGGTGGCGACTCAAGAGTGTTTGTCTCACACGGCTTCTTGCTTGGCTGTAAGCAGTCTTCTTCAGGCTCGAGCCTGAGCTCAGACCTTCGGTCGGATGTGCCGTGGTTGTGACTTGGAGAGGCAATCCGGGTGTGTCGGAGCGCGGGACAATTGCGCCTAGTGACGACACTCGTGGTAACTTCTTGGGCCGCTTGGTTTCGTCACCACTCAGATATCCATTTTCGCGGCGAAGAAGCGTGGCAGACGAAGCTCCACGCTCCGTAGCTATCCGGCTCTTGGGAGGCACCGCCACTTCCTTTTGATCAGGAAAGGGCGTGCTTGCAAGAGCCATCGATTCGCTATCCGTTCGAGAAGCTGGCACATTTGCGCTTGCTGATGCATCGCCACAGCTTGCAACGTCAATCTTGGCTTCGTCGACGAGCGCAGATGCTGCATGGTGCAGTCCTTTTGTCTTGAGATGGTCGTGAATCAGTCGTAGTAGTTCGTTCTGGTCGTAGGCGATCTTGGTATTTGCGACGATGCTGGCCTTCTCGATCTTCCTCACCGTAGGGTCCGTTGCTTCGTTGATGACGACGTTGGACGCTCGGTGGGTCACCTGCGAGATCAGGTCCAACGCCGACTCCCGAAAGCGCACGTGGATGTCTGCATTCTCCTCCAGTACAGGCTCAGTGCGGATCATATCGGACAGTAGTTGGCCGATCTGCATCTTTTCGAGGATCTGCGAGATGTGTCGGTCTCGAGAAAGCCCCAAAAGCGCTCGCGTGGCCAGCAATCGAATCGCATCTGCATTCTGGACCGAGCGCTTGTAGCGAAGCAGGTACACGCACACTTTGATGGCATTCCGCTCTCGCGCCAACTTCCGCACAGGTCTGAGCGCCTTGTCGTCTTTCGCTTTCGAGCAGCAGATCAACATGGCGTTGTCGGGAGCCGAAGGGCTGGAGCCCAAGCCAAACGACTCGGCCACGTCGGGGTTCGGCTGCTGCTGCTGGTGTTGATGACTGTCCTTCTTCGCCCGCATGCTTCGAGCCGTAAGTGTATACTGCCGAATGTCCTTGTAAGGGTGCTGCCAGCAGTCTTCACGGTGCGGCGGGGAAACGCAGTTGCAAAACACTCGCAGAGCATCTCGCACCAGCGTCGAATCCCTCCAGTTGTTACTCATGGCAATATCCAGCAGGATTGTCATTCCCAAGCGCTTCGCAGAGCCGTCCTCGTCGACAGAGACTTTCGTCGAGCACACTTCGTTCGCAAGTGCCGGCACAACCAGCGTCAGGATGCGAAGTGACTCCAAGCAGAACTGCGCTCGCTCGGCCGTCCAAATGCGAATCGTAGACGAATTGACTTCCGGATCCGTGTCTTGCATCATCGAGCACATGGTTGCCACGACCTCCAGCAGCACCAGGATGCCGCGTAGGTGGTCCAGTTTCGCGGCAGGAGGCCACATGCCGCCGCCTGGACCCGTCGCTGCCGACCACGAGTTGGTCGAGTTGGCACCACTAGCGCTGAAGCGATACTTCTCGTAAAACACCAAGTTCTGCTCGTGCGTCTTGTCATCCACGTCGATCGGCTTGGACCACAGGATCTTCGGGACACGCGCTGGGATCCGAGACGCCGCCGTTGCCGCCGTTAGCACCGATGTTGTACTGGGGGCCGTTGACCGGTTCGACGGGTGATTCAACTGCGCCAGTTTTCTCCGGAGTCGGTGCGACACCAGAGCTGTATGCACACGTAGGTACTGACGCATGCACAGACACGCGTCCTGCGCCAGCTGGCGCTGAGCTGCAGACTTGGCGTGGTTCCCCACTCGAATGATGTTGAGCACGATGTAGAGCCCGTCGTGTTTGTCGAAACAGTCGAGGATGGTCTTGAACCCGAGCGTCAGGCTGAAAAACACCACCGCGTTCTGCCTCGCGCGGTCGTTGGGGCTCGAGAGCAGCGCAAAGGCCCCTGACAGCATACTCTCGGGGTTCGTGGCGATGATTCGCTCGATCACTGCGCTGGAGGACGCGAAGCCGTGCAGACACATAGAAAAACTGCGGTCCAAGAAGCCCGGCTGGCCCGCCTGCTGCTGCGCTTTAAAGATCTTGAACAATAGCTCCACCCCGCCCGTCTCCACCATCGAGAACGAGAACTTCTTGTGTGCGAGGAAGTGCGACGTGAGCTTCATCGTGTGTGAGAGAACGGTGGGGTTCTTGCTGTGCAGGAAGGTGACGATGGTCCCCACGATATCCTCCTTGAGCGCCGGCGCAAAGAGCTCGAGGTACTCGCCCATGGACCCAAGACAGTCCAAGGTGTACAGCAGCTCCAACATCACCAGGCGCTTAAAATCCTCTTCGTGGTGCTCCGGACTGGGCAGGATGATGGTGCCTTCGTCCGCAAAATTCCCCATCGCGTCTTCCTCCGTGGCCGAGAGCGGGAGTACGGGCTGACTCGAGATCGCCGTGAGCGGCTCTTCCTCTTCCGTCTCCATACTCGCATTCGTATCAGCACCAGTGTCGTTATCGTTCCCGTGTGGATTGCTACGGCCGAGAGCCTCGGAATGCTTGCGCTTCGTGCCAGACCGCTGGGGCGTAGAAGCCCGAGCAACGCCGCCAGTCGAGCCACCGCCGGCGCCGCCTTTCTTGTGACGACAAGCCGCACTGCGTAGGTTGTCTTGCATGTACTTGACCGCTTGCTGACGCTCCTTCTCCAGTTTCGACGCGTACATGCGCGCCCGCTTGAGCAGCTTCGTGGGCGTGTCGTTGTTCACGACGTTGTCCGCCACCGAGCGGTCTCTCAAGCCCACAGACAGCAGTCCCGTGGCGTAGCATCGCAGTGCAGGCTCCGCATCGGCTGCGTACGCGCACACAAGCTCCAGTGTCTCGTCCTCGTCGAGTAGATGCACGATGGCTCGGCTATTGACGGGCACCGTGGCCAGCAGCACTCGACAGGCCGCCGCCTTGACGCGGTTCGCGCCGAGATCCGTCAGTTTGCTCTCCAGCTACGAGCAGCAGAGCAACGTGAGTGCATTGCCGTGTAGTCGACCGCATTTTCCAGCACATCAACCGCTCAGAGTCGAACTGAAAGCACGTACCATGGAGTAGAACTCGTCGTTCTGCTCCAGCACCTGCAGCAGGTTCCCGATCATGTGACCTAGACACAATACCCGCGCACCCAGTCACAAACACACCCTGCCTAACGCTCTACGCAGCAGACGGAGCACGGCAGGAGGCCAAGCCACCTACCGTCGCGCCTGTATGGGGACGAGCGCTCTTTGCGGAAGGACGTCTCGGCCTCTTCCAGCGTCTCGGCGATGCTACGCCGCACGCAAATCCGTTCCCACAGTCAGCAACAAGCCGACAAGCCCATGGACCAGCGCACAGACAAGCAGTGGGGCTCTTCACCAGACAAATCAAGACAGCCAGCCACCTACATGTTGAGCTTGGTGACGACCTCATCGTCCGTCAGCGCGCGCGCCGCCGGGTCCGCCTGCGTGAGCTCCTGCGCCAGCTGGAAGACGCGCGCTTCCAGCGGGTGCAGCAGCTCCTCGGCGGTCACCACCACCGCCTCGCGGTGCGAGCGCGGCTCCGTCATCCGCTCCTCTTGCCCGTTACCTCGCGACCTCAGCGCACGATCCGCCTGATACTGCAGATCTGGGACTGACAATGCTGTTCGGAAGGCGGCCTCTCCGCTTTGCGCGCCGCCATTGGCGCAAATACCTGTATTAAACGCTTGCCATTGGCTGGAACAAGATTCACGCGGCGTGTCATTGGCGGGAAAAAAGACAACGAACCACTTGCTTCCAGGAGCTACGACGTCATTTTGGCTGGATGTCCTTCTCGTTCAACTTCGCGGTGCAGGCGGATGGCGCCGCGGCGGCGACGGCCCCAGGCCCGGCGCACGTGGCGCCCGCGGCGCAGACAGATGCGCAGCCCATGCGCGCGGGCGAGCGCTTCGTGTGGACGCCCGGCGAGGCCCCCGCGAGCTTCTCCCGCGTGGCTGTGGCCGTGGGCGAGGGCGAGAGCGCGACGTCGCTGGCCTTTGAGCTCGTCAACACGACGGACGCTTCCTTCCTGGCCCGGACGGGCGCCATCCGCTCGCTCCTGACCACGTCCGACCTGCAGACGGGCGTGTATGAGGGCGGCTTCAAGCTCTGGGAGTGCGCCGTGGACCTGGTGCAGTTCGTGGAGGCGGCGCTGCGGCACCAAGGCGGCAAGATGCCCGCGGCCGTGCTGGAGCTCGGCTGCGGCCACGGACTCCCGGGCATCCACGCGCTGCAACGGGGTGAGCACAGGAGCAGATGCGCGTGTCCATCGCTGCTGAGCTGCGCTCTCTAACCTGCGTGTACTTTACCGGCCACAGGAGCGGAGCGCGTCGTGTTCATGGACTACAACAAGGAGGTGTTGGAGCTCACGACGTGCCCCAACGTGCTGCAGAACGTGCACGGCGACATGAAGCTGTACCGCAAGGCCTCCTTCTACGCCGGTGCTTGGAGCAGCGTGTCCGACTATATGCAGCGCGTGGAGCAGCAGCCCCCGGACGACCGGCTCTTCGACCTCATCCTTACGGCCGAGACCATCTACACGGAAGCCGTGGCGCTCGAGCTCTACGAGGTTCGCATCCGCTCCGTTTACCGCGTGATTCACCACCCAGATCTCTAACCTGTGTGTGTGTGTGACCGCTGTGCGCGGCCTGGCAGACCATCAAGCGGCATCTGCGGCGAGCGCCCACGGCCCGCGCGCTCGTGGCGGCCAAGAAGTACTACTTTGGCACGGGCGGCAGCGTCCAGCACTTCCTCGGGCTCGTGGCCGCGGACGGCATCTTCCACGCCCAGCGCGTCTGGGAGGAGCGCGACTGCCGCTCCAACATCCGTGAGATCCTGGAGCTGCGCTACGTCGTCTAGCGTCGACACCGTCGCTCCTAGCGGACGTTTCTCAAGGCACCAAACCGTCGGCTCCATCGGCCTCGCTTGCAGACTTCTGCAGGCGCCGGGGCCCGAGAACGCGCGCGTCCTCACTGCGTTCGCTATCTTTATCGCTAACTGCTCCTCGCCATCCAGCCTCTAGCGTCTAAAACCACTCCGCTACCTTGGACGTCCGCCGTCTTGGCCTTGCCCTTGGCCCGTGTGTGTCCCCGCAGCTCGCTAGTGATCCACGCCGCGCGAGGACGACGGCCAGCGCCCTGGAGGCAGCATGGAGGGTGCTCGAGCACGGAACCTGTCGCTCCGAGGATCGGGCTACGACCTCCCGAACGCGCGACCTGCTGGGCCCCCACGCGCCTCGGCGAGTGAGTCAGTGAACGGAGATCACCCGGTGGTGCTCAAGATCTCGAGCGTGGACGAATTGCTGCGGGAACTTCGCAAGGCTGTGCACAAGCTCTTCTGCGTGGCGGACCCGAGCGTCCCGAGCGCGAGTCCATACGACAACTTCTCGCGCCAGGCCTTCCGCTTCTTCACGACCACCAACTCCATCACGCCCGAGGGGTTCCACCACAAGGTCGTGCGTCTCGGCCTCCAGGCCCCGCGACGACTCTGTCTTGAGCTCTTTGGCCGCGTGGACCAGGAGGACCTTGGTGAGATCAGCTACCCCACGTTTGCCCGCCGCATCTTCCTGCCCGAGGGCTACTTTAACCTCGATGACGGGCCGTCCCCAGCCTCGGGCCACGCTTCGCCAGCCAGGAGTAACACGGAGAGCGACGCCATCAAGCGGTACGCACTCAGTCCACGGCCAGCGTCGGCTGGAGCCAGGAGCCACCGCTCGCGAACGCCACGAAAGTCCACGCCGAGAGGCAACGGCGTCGTCACTGAGCAGGGAGCAGTGAGTGCTCGTCGCGCCAGTGACAGCGACATGGTCGCCATCTACGAGTCCATGCCGCTAGACGAGCTGGAAAAGTGCGTCGTGCGCAAGCTGGAGGCCATGATCCCGCGCTCCGTGACAGACCGCGTCCGCCACGCCTTTCGCTTCTTCACCAAGGCGGACGCCATGACGTTCGCAGACTTCCATCGCCATCTCGGGCTCTTGCAGATCCCGCTCTCGCCCACCAAGTGCCGCGATCTCTTCGTGCAACTCGACAGAGACCGAGATGGGCTGATCGACTTTACCGAGTTCATCGCTACGCTCTTCAACAAACACGCAGACGCCTTGGAGCCAGCACGTCCAAGCAGCGCGAAGTCGGCTAGAGGAGAGGCCGTACACCGCAGCGGACACTCCGAGACGGCCTCCCAGTGCGACGAAGAGCTGTCTCTGACGACCAAGCAAGCCATGGCGAGGCTGCGAGAGACGCTGGATCAGCAGTTCTCGGAAGAGACGGACCGATTCCAGCAGGCGTTCAAGGTCTTTGGCAAGCCGGCGGGGATCTCTCGGAACGAACTCGGCGCCGCGATGCGGAAGCTGGGCGTTCGACTGCCCGACAAGCAAGTGCAAGCCATCTTTGAGATCATGGACTTTGACAAGAGTGGGGATCTGGACCTGAATGAGTTCGTGCAGGGCATCATGCTGGACGACAGCTCCACGTCCGTCTGGATCTCGGTCAAGGACCGGCAGAAGGTCGAGGACTCTCGACGCAAGCTCTACTCCATGGCGGTGCAGTCCGTTCAAGATTCGTGGACGATCGCCGACATTGAGAAGATGCTGCGCGAGAAGATCGAGCAGCGCACGTCGCGGTCTTCTGATTGTTTCCGACAGGCCTTTCGCATCTTCAAGAAGGCCAACGACATCAAACCGGACGAGTTCCACTCAGCCTTAGAAGCCATCGGCCTCCCACTCAACCGCATGCAAGCCGACATTCTCTTCCGGCGGTTCGACAGAGACGGTAGCGGCGACATTGACCTCAACGAGTTCATCCACGGCGTGCTGCCTCCGGACTATACGGGCCACTCGTGGGTGGCTGCAGCAGACGAGATGCACCGCATCGCGGCGGCCCAAAAGAAAGCCGAGGCGTTGGCACACCCGGACCAGTACATGACGGAGATCGAGATGGCGAGCTGGAGCCTGGACCAGATTGAGCAGCGGATACGCGACAAGATCATGCAGTCCACGTCGCGCAGCTCGGACACCTTCCGTCAGGCCTACAAGATCTTCAAGAAGAGCAGCCACGTTACCATGGAGGAGTTCCGAGAGAGATTGCTCGCGCTTGGATTCCGGCTCACGCCGACGCAGTGCACGGGCCTCTTCCAGCGGTACGACACGGACGGCAGCAACGACATTGACCTGCAGGAGTTCTGCATGAAGATTCTCCCGCCTGACTACACGGACGACGGCGACCACTGGTCGCACTCGGAGAAGTACAAGAAGGAGCGCCAGCGCGAGAAGCTCGAATACGTCAAGCGCACGAAGAACGGGCTCATCATCCTCCCCAAGTTCGCCGAGGCTAGGCGGTTCACACGCGGGCACTACGTCTCGCACACCTTTGAAGAGCTCAAGGACGAGACACAGCCCTCAAGCTTCGGTCTGGGCGGTGGGAATATGCAGTCTGGGGCCACTCGGCCCGCGACGCCGACCACCAAAGACGAGGCTTGTCGGCCACCCACGCCACGCCCAGCGCGACCTTCGCGTCCTCCGTCTGCCCCCGCCACGTGCAGCACGTCGCACCATCTACTGAGTCCCCGAAGCAGTTCCAACAGCAGCAGCAGTTCGTCCTCGAACCAAGCGGAGCGACCCCAAGTCTCGTGCAGTCCACGCAAGGCGCGAGCGGCAGTAGCAGCCGCAAAGGAGAGAGTCGGGGAGGTGCAGAGTGCTTCTCCCAGTCGGGTCGCGTCTCCCATTTCCCCACGCGATCGGCCTCCCACTCGCCCGTTGTCGCTGCGTGACTCGAGAGTTATCGACTCTTCGTCTCAAAAGTCCAGACGTCCGTCGATGCCAAGGAAAGCGGGTGCACAAACCCCAGAAGACGTCGCTATCGAGTACGAAGACGAGGACGATGTCGATACCAAGACGGACACAGCGTCGGCTTCGGAGCTCCATCGGTCCAAAAGACTCGCTCGGCGTCGCAGGACCGAGTCGGCCTGTCGCCGCCCACTGAGCGCTCGTAACGACGACCGAGAGATCACCTCGAGCCGCGTGTCGGTGAGAGCCGCGGAAAGCGTCACAGGGAGCTCTGCTGGCTGGTCCAGCACCAGCACAAGCCGCGCGGTGGGAGCTGCTAAGTACACGCCGCAAAGGAACCACCTGCTGCTCATCAAGCGGTTCCGACAGACTACAGCCAAGGGAGCGGACCCCAGTCGCCCGAAAAGCGCCACGCCGCAGCGCCACCAACGTCCATGATTGCCTCACTTCGCATCTCCAACCGCTCGCTGGCGCGAATTAACCCGCTCAATGGAGAGCGGACAGCTCAAGGAAGGCGGAGGCCAGTCCTGTTCACGTTTGGTCCACGCGATGCATGTCATTTGTCCGTCTTGCTGTCGCTTTGAGCCACCCCAGGACGAGGCGGGCACCAGTAAAACACTCCAGGACAGAGCGGACGATAACGCTGAGCTAAGATGACGTCGTGGTCCCGCGTTTGATCGCTCCAGCGGGGGCTGCAGCCCAACAGCCCCAGCGACAGCAAACACTAATGCAAGCTACGTCCCGCCTTTTATTCGATCACTAGCTGCTCCCTCCTTCGTCGCGCGCTCACTTCCGCTCAAAGTGCTGAAAGTCGATCTGGAAGACCGACGCGAGCAGCAGTGCGCGGTCGTGCGGCGTCGAGTCCTTGGGGAACTCGAGCACAAAGTTGTTGTACCCGCCGCCCGCACGGAACAAAGCCGAGCAGGACCTCCCGCGGCCGAAGCTCGCCTGCAAGGTCGCGGCGATCTCCCCTTTCGGGTCCAGCACGTCATACACGGCGTCGGAGCGGCAGCACGACGGCGCGCAGCAGTTGTTCACGCGTCCACAGCAACTCCGGTTCACCCGCAGCGTATAGCGCTTCTCGTAAGAACCCTCGGGAGTCGCGCACTCAATGTCCGTGTACGTGGTGCTCAGACAGCAGGCCGAGCAGCAGTGAGTGAAGTACGGCGAGAAGCTCTCCCGCACGCGACCGATATGCACGAGGTCCGTCTTCCGGCTGCCAATGGCGCCCAGCTGCATCTCCAGTGGCGAGCACAAGTGTCCGCCGCACTTGAACGGCCGGTCAAGGACGTACACGTCCCCGTCTTCGCCGTCCAGGGTGAAGTGCAGCTTGAATGGACGCAGCGAGCCACACCCGAGAGACGTCATCAAGAGGCGCGTCAGACAGCCGCTCTCCTCCTGCGCTCGCATGAACGGCTCAAGCGAGTGCAGCTCCTTCTCCGTGGGCGACCACCCGTCCGAGTCACCGGGGTTCTGTTTCACCGTCTTGTCGCTTGGCAGGCGGTGCACGAGGTACTTGTTGCTCTTCTCCCAGGGAACTCCCACGACCTGAGCGACCATCTCGCTAGCTTGGGTCTGCTGGCGAACCACCACGCCGCCCGAATCTGCCAGCGACCTCTGTGTTCGCTCCAAGCCATTGTTCCCGACCCAG
Organism: Halophytophthora polymorphica; assembly: GCA_023338205.1. Classification (NCBI taxonomy): domain Eukaryota; phylum Oomycota; class Peronosporomycetes; order Peronosporales; family Peronosporaceae; genus Halophytophthora; species Halophytophthora polymorphica. Next base: position 16,074 of record JAADYJ010000690.1, read on the forward strand.
CCGCCGTCCATGGTGCGTTGCGGTCGAGTAGTAGGTGGGGAGGAAGACGTTTAACGTCCCGTTTTCTCTCGTCTCGAGATTGGTCGCTCGTCTTCACTGTCGCTGTCAAAGTGCAGCAACACTGCCACCGCGCAACCAAACGAAGCCAAGAGTCCAAACGCTCGTTTTG
>JAADYJ010000691.1:0-16226 GCA_023338205.1 Halophytophthora polymorphica
AATGTGCATGTGAACACCAGCTTCAACAGCTACACGAGGCGAATTGGTTCCGTTCGCCCAGCCGGACCAGCTCCACCGTCAGAAGGCGACGAGGCAGAGGATGACGAGGCTGCCGACGAGCAACAGCACGCGGCTCAGGAACGCCTGCTGCATCTGCTGCTGCACCTCCAGCGCCGACAATGATATGTAGTGGAGTCGTTTCTCTAACTAACACCTGTGGCCTCATCTGGACCTTCGGCGGGCGTCACTAGCGACATTGTGAGTGAGATAAAGGCGCCACGCAGGTGGCGATCGCGCTTCTCGGCCTCTTGTCGCGCCATCCGCAGCGCGTGCTCGCGGAACTTCTGCATTAAGCGACGACGACGCTCCTGCGACGGGATGCAGTGGCACACGCTGAAGACCGAGTTGGTGCGCTCGAAGACCAGCACTCCGAGCGGAGGCGTGTGCGGAGGCGGCCGCCAACGCACCTGGCGCTTGCTCGCGTGGTAGAAGTAGTGCGTCTGTGTGGCGGCGTCTCGGTACTGCACCCAGGGCGACGGCAGTGTCGGCACCAGCTCCGCGCTGCGGAACCCAAAGCAGAGCTCGCAGATGACGTCTGTGGCGATGTCCGGCGGGCTGTAGAAGCACGAGAGCGCGCGAAAGACGGCGGCGCGTTTGTTATCCTTGTCCCGCACTGGGTACGAGCGATCGCAGCCTGAGACTCTGGTGCTGTTCACTTCCTTGGTCTCTTCACCGTCGACTTCATCTTCTTCCTGGCCGTTTTCACGCTCTGCGAAGAAGAGCGCCGCCAAGCTGGACGACGTCTGGCTGGTGCTGCACGCGGTGTCACAGATGGCTGCGTGGTGCTTGCGCGCTTCCGTGGCGAACCGCTTGCGGAACTGCGTCTGGCGTTCGTCGTAGCGGTCAAAGTCCGCCTCCAATCGCTGTCGGATGCGGCGAACTTCCTCGAACATCTCTGCAGAGCTTCGCACTGGTACGGACATGACTTTTGACTCGGCTTCTAGATATGAGCAGGGTCCGGAGGCGTGTCCAATGTCGAATGCCCAGACTGGAGCCTCGAGAATGACCGTCATCGCCTCCACGCACTTGGCCGCAACTTCATCCTACGAGTCTCATGATGAGGTTCTGGTCGAGGAAGGCAGCGTCGTAATGGTTTGGAACCGTTCCTGCAGACTACCACTACCACGTCTTGCCAGCTAAAACCCCACCTACAAATAGTCCTGCCACCTTGGGCTTTGGGGGGATTTCGAACTCCTTCCAACTCGCTTCTGTTGAGTCGACGGCACTTGCAAGAATCCCTTTCTACTACCTAGAGCGATATGAAAACACGGGCAACTCCGTGTGGATGATGTAGAAGGTCTGTAGCAAGTCAAAGAGGACCAATTGCACAGGCGCAACCTTGATGCCGTTCAACCTCCGCTTTACTGACCGTTATCTAACCAAAGTAACCAATAAGTGACCCTGCATTTCGCACTATATATCTAAAGCACTGATAGGTGGTAACCTTTCAACGGCGCCCCTCCCGGCGGTCGACCGAGGTGGACCGCTAATGCCAATCAGTTCCGATCTGCTACGATGGCACGCCGAGCCAGCAAGAAGGAGAAGAAGAGCGCGGCGAAGGCCCAGCGCGCCACCCCGCGCACCCCCGCGCGCGAAGAGGAGGCTTCTCCGTCCACGGGGACGCTAGGCTGGCTGCTGAAGCTCCTGGCGGTGGCTGCAGGGCTGGCCGTGAGCTACTGGCTGCGTCAGAGTCTGGCCGACGAGGCGCTCGCCACCAGCAGCGGCTACCTGCCTCGCAAGGACGTGCCGCCGCACCAGCACGTCAATGTCGCCTGCTACGCCACAGAGGTGTGCTTCCGGCTTCCCTGTGTGCATAATTGTATGCGGAATGACTGGGAAACGCGCGCTGACAACAAGTGCTGGACTGGTTGCGCTTGGTGCAGGACATGGACGACTTGGACCTGGTGCCGGGCTGCCACCACGTGGGCAACAACTGCGGCCGCGCTGTCCGGGATGGCTTTGTGACGCTGGAGGAGGTGGACCAGCTGCGTGAGATCGCAGACGTGGGCATGGCTGGGCGCTCCAAGCTGGGCGGCCCCACCATTATGGACGTGAACACGGGCTTCGTCAAGGACGGCGACGGGCTCGTGAACATTTACCAGAAAGACCGGTCGTCTCCCCCGGTGCCGCGCTTTACGGCTGAGCAATTCGCCCTCTATCGCGATGTGATCGAGAAGATCCGGCTCGCGCTCATGGACGAGTTCAAGTTGGAAGTGCTCTACTTCACGGCGCCTACTTTCATCACGCGCATTGTGGGCAACTCGTCGTGGGAACCCACGGAGATCCACGACGAGTACTGGTGAGTTGATCTACTGCTGGCGGTAGAGAATAGTGTTGAGCCTGTGCTGACCGAGAGTTGACGGTTCTTGCTGTGCGACGCAGGCACCCGCATGTGGACAAGGACAACACGGAGCACTACGACTACTCGGGTCTGCTCTATCTGGCCGACTACGAGGACGACTTCACTGGCGGGTTGTTCGCGTTCATTGACGAGGAGAGCGAGATGGTCATCGAGCCCGCGCGCGCTCGGCTCATGATGTTCACAGCCGGCAAGGAGAACTTGCATCAGGTGCGCAAGGTGGAGAGCGGCACGCGCTACGTCATGAGCATGTGGTTCTCCTGCGACGAGCGCAAGCAGTTCCACAACTTCCTGGACGGCAAGATGCACCAGCACTTCAAACGCGAGGAAGCCTAGACGCTCCGATTCGGAGGCAGCAGGAGCAATCTCTGGGTAGCAACGACGTTCGACATAATGCAGTAGTACCCAGCGCGCTCAGTATGCGCGGTTGATCCCAATACTCGACGATCTCGGATGCGGATCACGTGAGATAGTCAGACTGGAGCTGGGATATTCAGTCGCTTTGCACCAACGAAGCTAGCCCGTTGTCGTACTACTGCGGCGCTTGCGTTGACGGAGACTCGCGCTCTGGAGCGCGAGCGTAGCCACCGTTGGCATTTGCCTCGTTCTCCTTATCCAAAACAGCGCAGACGTACTCCAAGTTGCCAGCAATTGCATGCAGATCCTTCTCGGTGGCGGCCGCCCACTCCGCGAACCTGTCCAGGCCCTGCAGCAGTTCACAGACCAGCAACGCCTCGTTAGTGCTGCATTGGGGCCACTTGTTGCTGCGGCGAGGGAGCGATTACGCACATCCAGGGTGGAGCGCAGTCGCCGCTGCTCTGCCTTCCACTTGGCGCTCCGCTGGTAGAGCGAATTCACGCTCTTGGAGTAGGTGAGCGCCTCCTGCTCGACCTTGCGCTGCTCCTGGATGGCATCGTCCAGTCTGGACGCCAGGAGCTTGCTCTGAGCTTCCTGCAGGACCTGGAACGACGTTCCTAGCTCCACCTTGGCGTGGGCTTTACCGGCAGGAACAAGCATTTCGCAATGCAGTGGAATGCGTCGCACGAAGAGATCAGTCAGTACCATGCGCTACTACCCGATAAATCGCCAAACCAGCGCCACCAGGCACGAAAACGCTTCTCGCGGACCCCACACAGGTAGAGTCGCCTACCTGCGTCGTCGCGGTGCTGCGCTAGCCGCGTCTCGGCCGCGCGCACATCCAGCGTCCTCGTGCTCATGGCCTCTTGAATCGCTCTTTCTTCCGTCCTGGATCGGAATCGGAGAGTCACTGTTGCGAAAGAATGGCGCGCCCTACCCGTTAGAGTGTCAAATACCTCCTACCGAACTTAGTTTATATTGCATTGCTTACGATACTATTGATTTCAAAGGGCATCGCTACAGAAAGAGAATTCACTCTCTTTCGTGGCTTGGTTCCCGTTCCCCATCCCCGTTTAACAGAATAAGAAGATCGGAGACCACAAACCAACGCGATAGACGGAGGCGCGGTTCAAGTTGTCACGTAAACAGGCCAAAAGGCCAAAGAGCTCAGTCGACAGACACCAAGGCACGCCCGCCCAGCAGCTCCGCTTCAAGCGCCCTCGCTCGACTCACTCCCGCATTCCCTCGCCGCTGCACGCGTCTTCCCTGCCCCCAGCGCCGCCCCCTGCCCCCATCGCTCGCCACCATGGTCCAGTCCCGCAAGATCGTGTGCCAAAAGCTGTCCACCAACTTCCGCGAGTGCACGGCCATCGTGACGCACGAGCTGCCGGCGCCCAAGAAGGGCGAGGTGGTGGTGCAGGTCAAGTACATCGGCATCAACGCCTCCGACATCAACTACACCAATGGCGCCTACTTGCCGGGCGTGCAGCCGCCCTTCGACTGCGGCTTCGAGGCTGGTGCGCGCCCGCTCGCGTTGTTTCCGCCGCCTTTTCTGGTGTTCGTTGGGATTGACAACGCTGTTGTGTGTCTGTATGCTGCAGTGGGCGTGGTCACGGAGGTCGGTTCTGGTGTGAAGAAGCTCAAGAAGGGGGATGCTGTGGCTTCCATGTGTACGTAGCTCTGTCTCCTCGCTTGGTTTTCGGAGAACAGCACTCTCGGTCGTATGAGGAGGTAGCACTCTTGACTCATGCACACGCTGGTTCTCGTGTTCATATCGGCGGCGGTGCTTTCTCTATAGCCTACGGCGCCTTCGCCGAGCACATTGTGTGCCAGGAGCGTTGGCTGGTGAAGGTTCCGGCGGCCGTGCCGGAGATCCTGCCGATCACGGTGTGCGGCCTCACGGCATCCATGGCGCTGGAGTACGTGGGCCAGATGACGCACGGCGAGACGGTGCTGATCACGGCGGCCGCGGGCGCCACAGGCCAGTTCGCCGTGCAGCTGGCCAAGCTGGCCGGTAACCACGTGATCGGCACGTGCAGCTCGCCCGACAAGGTGGAGTACTTGCGCTCCATCGGCTGCGACCGCCCCATCAACTACCGGGAGGAGAAAGTCTTCGACGTGCTCAAGAAGGAGTACCCGCGTGGCGTGGACCTCGTGTTCGAGAGCGTGGGCGGCGAGATGTTCGAGGCGTGCGTGAACAACATCGCCAAGAGAGGCCGCATCGTGGTCATCGGCGCCATCGCCGGGTACCAGGACTCGAGCACATGGAAGCACAAGCCCACCAAGGTGACCACGCCGCTGCCGTCCAAACTGCTGGCCAAGTCGGCGTCTGTGCGCGGCTTCTTCTTCAACGACTACTTCCGTGAGAGCCAGGCCCACACGCGCAAGCTGTCCATGCTGGTGCAGCGCGGCCTGCTGAACGCCGGCGTGGACCCGTCCAACTTCTGCGGTCTCGAGGACGTGTCCAACGCCATCGACTACATGTACGAGCGCAAGAACATCGGCAAGCTCGTCGTGGACATGACCAAGCGCACGCCCAAGCTCTAGGCCGAGCAAGCAGCACCGGCGGAGAAGAAGCAGACGCAGAAGCAGAAGGAGAAGGAGGAGAGAGGCCTGTCTTGCTCTAGGTGTCAAACCAGCCTCGGTAGTCGCCAAAGGACAGCCATGTCGGCGTTCTTAACTTTTGAAGCGTTAAAGAGGTTCCGCCACTGACGACTGCTTACATTTTGCAAGTGACTTGGCACATTGGTTATGTCGAAATGTTTCGATATCGCGGCTGCTGCCCTCGATTGACAAGCAAAACGCTTGCGTGTCAAAGACCTGGAGATGAGTGTGATTGCCGACTCGGCTTCTTGGCGAAGAAAGCAGGCACCCGACCAAGTAGGAAGCAGCATGGCCAGCAAGCTCCGCATCCCGGTGATCTCGTTCAAGGACGGACTAGCGAAGGCCGTGACGAAGCGGCTGCTGGCGGCCGAGTCACCGGCGCGGGCGCTCTTGCAAGCCGGAGACCTGGAGTTCGTGACGCTGCCCACGCCGACGTTCCCCGGCGCCGCCGTGCCGCCTGGAGCCGCCAAGCAGGAGGACAAACCACAGTCGGAGGAAACCGTATGGGAGCTCACCTCGGAGCAGCAGGAAGTGCTTGAGGAAGCCACGATCGTGCTGGGTGACGCACACAACTGTGCGCCGCTCATGTTGACGCCCGAGACGGGATTGCCCAAGGACAAACAGCATCTGCTCCAGAACGTGCAGTGGCTGCAAGGCACCTACGCGGGCGTCGAGCGCTACCAGAAACTACTGACGGCCGACTCTGCAACTCCGCGGTTCCAGCTCACTCGAGCGGGTGGCATCGACGGCCTGGCGCAGTATGCCTTCGGGTGGATTGTCACGCTCGAGCGCAAGTTCCACGAGGCGTACGCGCTGCAGAAGAAGAAGACGTTTGCCCCGCAAGCACTCGTATACCGGTCGTTCCAGTCCGTGACCGTGGGCATCTTGGGGCTTGGCGCCATTGGCCAGGCCATTGGCAAGTTGGCCAAGCTTGCAGGGTTCCACGTCATCGGCTTCAAGCGCTCGCTGCGCGGTGATGAGGCCGAGACCTTGCAGTTCTGCGCCGACGAGATGTTCACGGACCTGAACGAAGTACTGCAGAGTTCGGACTACATCGTGAGTATCCTGCCCAGCACGCCGGCGACCAAGTTCCTGCTCAACGAGACGAACCTGCCGGCTTGCCAGAAAAAGAAGCCCGTGTTCATCAATGTCGGCCGCGGAGACGTCATCTCGGAGCAGATGCTCGTTCGTGCGCTGGACGAGAATTGGCTGTCCAAGGCGGTGTTGGACGTGTTCGAGAAGGAGCCGCTCCCGGACGACAGCGCGCTGTGGGACCACCCGTCCGTGCTGTTGACACCACACGTCGGCGCTTTCTGCTTCAACGAGGACATCGCCGACGTGTTTGCGCCCAATCTGAATGCGTATATCGCTGGCCAGCCGCTCAAGCATCTCGTGGACTGGACCAGCGGGTACTGATCGGCAGCGTTGAAGTCTGAAGGAGGTGAACCAAGAAAGCAAGAGCCCCTATCGGGTCCTTAAACCGCGAGATTCGCCATGTCGTCATGGTTGTAGTGCTACTAGTATGCCGTGGCGACGCTACTACTTCCTATGGCACGTCATCCTGGAAAATCTTGGAGAGAGCTTGTTGCGCAAACATATCCCGATCATTTGGTCCTTTCGAAGATGCATATCCTGGTGAATAGCATGATTTGCGAAGCAAAGTCAAGGGTTTCTTGACTATTCTACCGTATAAAACCTGCCAGAGAGCATATGGCTGGAGGGACCGAATTATCGCGAAATTGAAGCGCATCAGCTGAATAAGCAGCGAGATCAGAGACGAGCGGCCCGCCGGAAGACGCATTTCGGAACCAGCTCCGCCGCGCCGAATGTACGTCGTCAAGGCTGCCAAGGCGGCGCTGCGCGTGCCCGTTGTCTCTTTCCTGCCGGGCATTGGCGATGCCGCGCGCAAGGAGTTCGCGGCCTCCAAGTCTCCCGCGGGCGACATGTTTCGTGCGGGCAAATTGGAACTGCTGGACGTGCCACTGCCACGCCTGCCAGGCAACGTACAAGACCCCGTAGACGGCCCCTACCAAGAAGACCCCGTGAAGCCGCAATGGCACCTCTCGGCGGAGCAGCAGCGCGTGGTGGAGCAGGCGGAGGTGCTGCTCATGGACCAGCACACGGGTGGCCCAGTCTTTCTGGAACCGAAGGAGAACCTGCCCGAGGACAAACGCCACGTCCTGGACAACATCAAGTGGGTGCAGGGCACTTATGCCGGCGTGGAGATGTATTTGAACCGTCTGCCCAAGCACAGCAGCTCGCTGTCGGATGACCAATTGCCGCAGTTCATTCTCACGCGTGCTGGCGGCATGATGCCTCGCATTATGGGGCAATACGTCTTCGGGTACGTCATTGAGCGTCCTTTCACGTGGGTGGACTTGGTAGCTCTTGCTACTTTACTGGTTGCTTGTCGTACTAATTCGCAGCATGTCTTGATGCGGTGGTGGTCGCTGGACTGTCCTGGTGCTCCCTCCAGCTATGTGACCATGCTCGAGCGCATGTTGCTGGACGCCAAGGCGTTCCAGGAGAAGCGGCAATTCGCGCGTCAAGTGCTGGTCGAGTATCGCCCAGCTCAGACGGTTACCGTGGGCATTCTCGGTCTGGGGGACATTGGCCAAGGTGCAGGCCAGATGCTGCGTACTGCTGGGTACAAGGTACTGGGCCTCAAGAACTACATCCGCCCTGGGGACGCCGACAAGCTCGCACATTGCGCAGACCGCTTGACCACGGAGCTGGACGATGTGCTCGCCAACAGCGACTACGTGGTGAACGTGCTGCCCAGCACGTCTGCCACCAAGTACTTGCTGAACGAGACGAACCTGCAGCTCTGCAAGGACAAGAGCCCCGTCTTCATCAACATTGGCCGTGGCGACGTCATCTCCGAGAGTAGCATAGTGAATGCGCTGGACAAGGGCTACTTCTCCAGAGCCGTGCTGGATGTGTTCGAGCAGGAGCCATTACCCGAGAGCAGCGCGCTGTGGGAGCACCCGGGAGTGCTGATCACGCCGCACGTGTCGGGTAAGGTCTTCCCGGAGGATGTGGCCGCGGTGTTCCTCAAGAACTTTGACCGCTTCTTGCGTGGCGAGCCCGTGGAGTACGCCGTAGACTGGAGGAAGGGCTACTAAGTGGCTCATCTCGCGCAACAAGCCCGAGCAGATCCATGGGCCAGCATCGAAGAAGGCGTAGATCGGGAAACGTTGGTAGATATCTTACAATTCGGGGCATAGCTTGTAGTGGCGATAACTGGGGAAGCTAAAACTGACACGGGCCAAGCATTGGTCGGGCTGCTTCAGCTTTTCCAATGGCTCGGAAGGTATTTCCCATTTGAAATCTCACGCTTGCCCGTTGTTCGAACCAAAACCATTGAGCAGTGCCCGTCTAAACCTCGAGAAGGCACAACCACAATGTCCAAGTGCACGCTGCCTGGATGGTAGGATTCTTGCTCAGCAGCGATGAGTGCTGTCAGGAGCAGACACTTCAGCATCAGGGGGAGCTAGACCTTGGGAGCTGTCGGTAGTCGCGAATTCTGAAGTATGAGAATGCGTGAGTGAAGGTGACTGCGTCTTGAAGGGTTTCGCTGATGGAAGTGGGGACCCACTGCTGCAAGGCTGGGGAGATATCCCGAGGCGCTTCTCACTGCAATCCGCAGAGTATCAAAGCCTTCCACGGCCAGGAGGTGAGCGAGCTAGGAGCCCAAAGCTTGCCACAAGCTTGCAGGTTTTAGATTTTACCTCGACGCTTCAACGCGATTGGCCAATCAGCCGCATCGCCTCTTTTGATTTGATGAGCGTTGACTACCGAACCCCTAGCTGCCGTCAAACAGGGTTGCGTGATCTTCAGCAGCTCATTCCCCTTCCTGCAAGCTCGAGAAGAACCCGAAGAAGGAACTTCACGCTGCCAAAGATCCCAAGCATGCCCGCCGCCGCCGCCGTGCCCAGCGCCCCCACGCCTTCCACCATGCGCGTGCCCATGGTCTCCTTCCTGCCGGGCATCGGCGACGCCGTACGCAAGGCTTTCGCGGACTCGAACTCGCCCGCGGGCGAAATGTACCGCGCCGGCAAGCTGGAGCTGCTGGACATACCACTGCCGCGTCTGCCAGGTAACAAGCAGAACCCCGTGGACGGTCACAAGCAGAAGGACCCGATGGAGCCGCAATGGGACCTCTCGGTCGAGCAGCAGCGCGTGGTGGAGCAGGCTGAAGTGCTGCTCATGGATTCGCACTCCGGTGGCCCGCTCTTCCTGGCGCCGGACGAGAACCTGCCCAAGGATAAGCGCCACGTCCTGGACAACATCAAGTGGGTGCAGGCCACCTACGCCGGCGTGGAGATGTACCTCAAGCTGCTGCCAGAGGACCACAGCCAGCTGCCCGCCAGTCAACTCCCGCAGTTCACGGTCTCGCGCGCCGGTGGCATGATGCCGCGCATCATGGCGCAGTACGTCTTGGGCTACATGACCCTGATCGAGCGCAAGTTGCTGGAGGCGAGGGACTTTCAGGCCAACCGGCAGTACGCTCGGCGTGAGATGGCGGACTTTCGCTCGGCGCAGTCGGTGACCGTGGGTGTGCTCGGGCTGGGCGACATTGGGCAGTACGTGGGCCAAATGCTGCGCAGCGCCGGGTACAAGGTGCTGGGCTTCAAGCGCCGCGTGAGCGCGGAGGACCGCGAGCAGTTGGCTTCGTGTGCGGACCGCGTGACCACCGAGCTGGACGACGTGCTGGCCAGTAGCGACTACGTGGTGAACGTGCTGCCCAGCACGCCGGCCACGAAGCACCTGCTGAACGAGACGAACCTGCAGCTCTGCAAGGACAAGAGCCCCGTCTTCATCAACATTGGACGGGGCGACGTGGTGGCCGAGAAGACGTTGGTGGACGCGCTCAACAACGGCACGTTGTCCAAGGCCGTGCTGGATGTGTTCGAGCAGGAGCCACTGCCGGAGACCAGCGCGCTGTGGGGGCACCCGGAGGTTCTGCTCACGCCGCACGTGTCGGGCAAAGTCTTCCCGGAGGACGTGGGCGCCATGTTCCTGGACAATTTCAACCGCTACTTGCGTGGCGAACCCGTGCGGTACGCCGTGGACTGGGTCCACGGCTACTAAGCCGCACAGTTTAGCTTCCTGCTGGTCGTTTGACTGGAGTCCTGTGGCCTCGACCCGATCAACGACGCGACTTGAGTCCGTGGCGCACCTGTCTTTTCCATTGGCGTTAGCAGTGGCAAGCGGCGGACCTTCGTCTTCGCTCTCCTCACTCGCTGCTTCTACCTCTCAGCTCTGCTTTCTATCTCTCCGGCGACCCACGTACGTGTCTGTGTCTGTCGAGTAAATACATGGCGTCCGGCAGGGCGACGCTACTGCTTCGTGTCGTCCACAGCCGGCACCTCCCGCATGTAGAGGCCTCCCCAGCGCTTCCCCGCCTTGGGCTCGCGAGGTTCGCGCTTGGGGCCACGGCCAGCCTTGGGCTTGACGCCCGTGGACGCCGGCACAAAGGCCAGCCCGTCCTTGAGCGACTGCAGCACAAACTCGAGCTCGTTGGCCACGTCGACGGGCAGTTGGCTGCGCAGCGCCAGCAGCATCGTGCACACCTTGGGGCGGAGCGACACGCCGTGGCGGTGGCAGAAGAGCGCCAGACGCGCCAGCTCCGTGGGCTCCATGGCCGGCCGACTGGGCTGCGGCTTGGTGTACGTGTTCTTCTGGCCACGCGCCTTGTTGACCTTCTTGCCCTGCGACTTGGCCAGCACGAGGCCCGCCTGGAAGAGCAGCTCCTTGCTCACGTCCGATGCGAAGCCGTTCTCCAGCGCGTCGCCCAGGATGACGGCGCCCGCCGAGTCGAGGCGGTCCAGACGCGCACAGCAGCGCAGCGGCAGCAGGTAGCTGTAGCCCGACGGCCGCACGAACGGGTGGCGACGCAGCGTCTCGTAGAGCTTGAGGCCCTGCACGGCGCCCACGAGCTCGTCGCGGGACGAGACGCAGTACTCCATGGCCATCTCGTAGTGCGCCGTCGTGAGCGGCATGGCCAGCACCTGCTCCTGCTTCTCAAAGAGCAGGCGCAGGTCCTCGAAGCCGCCTCGACGGCCAAAGAGCAGCAGCAGCATGTTCACCACCTGGTGCTGGACGTGCACAGCCATCTGACGCAGCTGCACGCCGTCCGCGAGGTAGAGCTGCAGCAGCTTCTCCGCCTCGCGCCAGTTCTCGTTGTCCACGAGGGCCTCCGCCACGCTCAGCACGCGTGTGGCCGGCTCGAGCTTCTCGAGTCCGTGGAAGCGCGCGTACTTGAGCAGCAGCGCCGCCGCCAGCACCGGGTCGTGCGTGAATTGGCCTCGCCGCGGCTCCGGGTCGCAGATGCGCTCCGCCAGCTGCCCCACGAGGCTCAGACTCACGTCGGCGTCCAGCAGTTGTACGGCCGTCTCCAGGCGGTTGCTCTGCAGGAGCGCGCCCATGACCTGGTTCATGGAGCAGCCCGCCAGGTTCTTCCCCGCGTCGCGGAGCGCCTCGTCCTGCTTGGCGACCGCCAGCGAGAGCAGCAGCGACTTGGACACGTGGTAGCTCACGCGTCGCGGCTCGCCGTTGATCCAGCGCGCCTTCTTGAGGTCCTCCAGCACGGCCAGCACGTCGTCCGTGCGTCGCTGGCGCGAGAAGGCCGTGATGGCCGCGTTCTGCGCGAACGAGTTGGGCTCGAGCCCGAGCGCGCGCGCCATCTCGTAGAGCGCCATCACGTCGTCGTCGTCGCGCATGGAGGCCTTGAGCGAGATGGCCAGCGAGAGCGCCTCGCCGTCCAGGTGCTTGCCGTGCGTCTGCAGCATCTGCGAGCAGATGCGCTCCATCTTGATCATGCGGAAGCGGTCCATCTCGGCGTGGTTCGGCTCGTCGGGCTCGGCCGCCGAGCGCTCGCGCATGAGGGCCAGCACCGCGTTCTTGTACATGTCCAGCGGCACCTCCACGTGCTCGGCGAGGACCTTGTGCTTGGATTTGCGGCCCGCCTCCTTGGCCGTGGCCACGTCCTCCTGCTGGCGTCGGTACATGCGCAGCCACGAGTGGCCGGCCAACTGGTCGAAGAGCTTCACGGCCAGGTCCGACCTGTCCGCGTGCATGCATACGTCGGCGGCGGCCGCCACGCTGTCGGCGTTGGCCTGCACCAGCCGGTTGAACGACATGGTCTCCTGCGCCAGCGCGTAGGCGATGCGCCACTCCTTGCTCTTCGTCTCGCTCAAGGAGTGCAGCACCTCCATCTTGTTGCGCACGGGCACCTTGAGGCGGTGGCGACGCGCGACCTGGAGCCACTCGCGTGCGGCCTCCCAGGCCTCCCCGTCCAGCAGCTTGGACACGGTGTCCCCCACGCACGTCTCGGCATTGCTGAGCCTCGACACGTCCACGTAGTAGCGCAGGCGATTGGCGAGTCCCCAGTTCTTGTGACGCACACAGGCGTCCGTGACCGCCCGCATGATCGAGTCCGTCACGGGCAAGTTGCGCGCTCGCATGCGGTTGAGATACGTGCCAATGTACCTGGTCTGGTCGTCCCGCGCCTTGGACAGGCCACTGATGACGCCGTTAAAGAGCAGCACGTCGTTGCGCATCGCGTCGCGGGCGTCCCCGAGCACCTCCACGAGCGCCACCTCCGTGCCGTCCGCCGACTCTTCAAAGACGACGTTCATGTCCACTTCGTCCTCGTCGCTGCCGTCCTCCGGACTGCCCACGACGCCCGGAGCTCTCCAACTGGCCTCGGCGTGAGCCACGAGGTCCTCCAGCGTCTCCATCTCACCGCTGCTGGCGAAGACGCCCGCCAGACTCGCGTAGGCCGGCGCCTTGACGTCGGGCACGTTGGCCGCCATGAGGTCCCACACGCGCTTGGCGTCGCGCGTGTTTTGCGCCGGTGGCCGCTCCGTGTCGCGCGACAAGGCGTTGAAGAGCGCCAGGTAGACGCCCGGGAAGCGGCCCAGCGGCTGGCCGGCGTCCTCTCGACTCGAGACGAACTGCTCAAAGATGTCCATGGCCTTCTGCGTGCTCCCCAGCCGGCCGTACGCGCGGATGACCGTCGTGTAGGCCATCTGGTGGATCTCCAGCGGCGGGAACGTGCGGTCCATGAACTCAAAGACCTCCACGGCCAGCTTGGTGTACTTGGCGCGCGTAAGGTCGTTCAGGATCTTGGAGTACTTGACCGGCATCGGGTGCTGCTCCTTCATCTCCACGATCTTGTGCCAGCAGGCCCAGGCGTGCTGGCTCTTGTTGACGCCCGCGTAGGCGGCAATGGCACGGCCCAGACAGAAGACCGTCGGGTTCTTCTCGCCGCCGTCCAGCATCTGCTCAAAGAGCCGCGTGGCCTGCCAGTACTGCCCGTGCTCCACGAGCGCCGCCATGGCGGCCGTGTGGATGGACTCGCTCAGCATCAAGCCGCGCTGCGACGCCAGCGCGAAGCTCTGCAGCGCCTGCTCCAGCTCCTGGTTCACGACCTGCGCGCGGATGCACTGCTCGAACACGAGCGGGTCCGCCACGAGGCCGCCGCGCTCGTCCAAGTGCACAAACAGTTGGCGTACCACGTCCAGTCGCCGACTCATGCCGGCCGCGCGGATGGCTTCAGCGTAGTGCGCCGTGGTGAGCTCCGCGCCGCTCTTGCTCAAGCTCTGGACGATCGCAGTCGCCGTCTCCGCGTCCTGCGTCTGGCCACACGCCTCCATGGCCGCGTGGAAGGCGGCAGCGGACAAGGGCACGCGCTGCGCCGCGGCCTCGCGCGCCAGCGTGGCCACGAGCTCCCAGAGCTCCTGCGCCAGATACGCCTGCACCGCAAAGTCCACCGTGGCGCCTGTGGGCCGGATGCCGTCCACCTGCATGTTGTGCAGCAGCCCCGGCAGCACCTCCACCTTGCCCATACGCGCGCAGGCCCCGATGGCGCGCTCGTACATGGCCGCGTCCAGCGTCGGCAGCGCCGCGTCCTTGTCGATGCGGTCCAGCAGCTTGAGCGCCTGCCGCCACTTGCCCATGTCGCGGCACGAGTCCAACTCGCTCAGTAGCGTCTGCATCTGCGCGTCTTCCTCGAGCGACTCTGTCTCCGCCGACAGCCAGCGTCGCTGCGGCTGCGAGAGCGCCAAGGCCGCCGCGCCGCCCACCTGCACGCGCGACAGGCGCCCGCTCAGCAGCGACAGACTCGCGTCGTGCGCAGCGCCGGCGCGCAAGCCAGCGGCGGGCCGCGCGCTCTTCCAGAGCGTGACCAAGCGACGGGCACGAAGCATCTTGTGACGACGGGCTCTCGCGCCTCAGAGCGACGTGGAGGCTCCAACCAACTCGTGCAGCAGCGGCAGCGCGTGCGCTGTCCGGTGGGCGGCTCGAGAGTGGCGCGCGGGGTGCACGGGCAGCAGCAGTCGCTCCAACGCGGCGTGCAGCTTGATGCGCTCTTCCTCTCCGCGCGACTGCGAACGAACGGCTACTCAGGTCGCTCGCTGGCAGCTCTTGGCCACCAGCGATTCGCGACTCGCACTTAGCTGGAGAGAACCGCACTTAGCTGGAGAAAACCGCACGTAGCGGGAGAAACCCGCACTTAGTCGGAGAGAACCGCACGTAGCTGGCGGCAAGTCGGCGCCCACCGCACACTGGGCACACCACAATGTACTGCAACTGACAGAACATAAGCCCGAGGCGGCCCAGTAGGTCCGCCTTCCCGCCCGCCTTCCGGTCCGCACTTAGCGACGCGAAACGACGTCGACCTGGAGGCGGCGAGCGTCGAGCAATGGCGAGGAGGAGGCGCCATGGGCAGGCGCCATCCCCCGGAGCAGCCTGCGCAACGCTGCGAGCCGCTGGCGGCCCCAGTCGCCGCCACGCACGGGTCGCTGGCCGGCGGCACGCTCGAGGACTACTTCTCGGCCACCAAGCCGAGCGGCCTCGTCTCGCAGCACCTCCTTGGCGGCTCGGCCGAGCACGACGCCATGGCGGCCGAGAGGCTGGGCGACTCGGAAGGCCGCGGCGAGCTGGAGGCGGCACGCGAGCCGGACCGCGCGCTGGCCACTGCAGACGCCAAGGAACCCGGCGATGCGGACCGGATGGGCCACGACGACGACGACGAGCCCGAGGCGGCCGCTCGACAGGCGGACGGGGAGCCGGACGTCTCGGGCATGACGCTGAGCGAGTACTTGCACGTCCAGGACGAGGAGGGCGACGCCAGGGCCCAGGACAAGGTCGCGTCGAGCGGCAAGAGACCCGGCTCGCTCCAGAAGCCCCCGCCGCCACTCGCGGACAAGAAGAAAGCGGCCGCGCCAGCAGACGTGAGCGGCATGTCGCTCGACTTGTACCTGGGCGCGTCGTCACCCGGCAGCGACGAGAGGAAGGCGTCTCCGAAGCTGCGACGGAGAGGCGGCAAGCCCAAGCAGCTCGGGCCCGCACTGCCCCAGGCCAAGGCGTCCCCGTCGCCCTTCTCCGTCAAGGGCAGCAGTCTCAGTCACGTGCTGCTAGGCCCCCCTGGCGCCAACTCTGCGCCGCAGCCGCTGAGCTCGGACGAAGAAGGCGGCAGCACGACTCTCAGCAGCCCGAGCGCCCACTTGACGCCTTTCCAGCGACGGCAGAAGCGCAAGGACCGCGCCAAGCAGCGGCAGCGGCAGCAGCAGCAGCAGCGCGGGTCGTCCGTGTCCAAGGCCATTCTCCTAGCGGATTCGTCTTCGTCGTCGGCCACGGCGCTGCCGCACAAGGGCAGAGAGAAGAGGAAGGCCACGCAGCACCCGCCGCTGCCCAAGCTCCTGTCTCCGTCCCCGTCTGTCAGCAGCGTGGGGCACAAGAACCACGACAGCGTGGGGCACAAGGACCACGACAGCAGTCACCCAAGCAACGACAGCGACGCCAACGAGAAGCTACCGCCCTTGTAGACAAGAGAGCG
>JAADYJ010000692.1:0-16225 GCA_023338205.1 Halophytophthora polymorphica
CGCCGACGCCGACGCCGACGCCGACGCCGACGCCGACGCCGACGCCGACGCCGACGCCTCCGACCACTACTGCACCAGCTTTCAGTACGGAAGAGCCGACGGATGTTCCGACCGAGACACCCTTTTCAACAAGTGAAGCGGAGGAAACGGAAGGTTACCCCCCACTCAAGCAAGAAGCGACGCCACAGCCTTCTACCTCCCAGCTAGTTGCTACATACACCACTCCGAGTCCGACACCGACGCCAATTTTGACGCCATGCCCAACGCCGGAGCCCACGCAATCCACGACTCCATGCCCCTCACCCGAGCCGACAGTCATCGAGACCCCATGCCCGTCGTCGACACAGACGAGCAAACCCGCGACTCCGTGCCCGTCGTCTGCCGAGCCAAGCCACAAAACACCATGCCCATCGTCACCAGCGCCAGCGTCTTCGCCCTCCACCCCGAAGCCGACGACCTGCGACGAAGGCCATGCGACTGCGGACTCTACAGAGAAGCCACCGACGCTCCAGGCGACTACACAAGCTAATGCTGACGCGGTCTCAACGATCGGTAGCGACTCCGCCATGCCCGTGGTGGCGGTGAATGCTCTCGTCGGCGCAGTCGCGATCGCGGCGGTCATTATGGCCGTGACCGTCGTGCGCACCCGCCCACGTTGCAGTCGAGCTGCTGTCGCTTCCCTGAGCTACGAGCGCCAGCGCGGCGAGATCGACAGCATCGTGCTCACCCCCACGCACTACTAGCGCGACGACTGGAGCTCGAGGAGAAGCCGCATGGCAGTATGCGCACAGACCTGGATTTGCATGGTAAATGCGTGTTGAAATGAAAACTTTGATGGATGAGAACGCTTCAAATTGAACCCCCACAGACCAGATCGAGTGCGCCGATCGCAATTGACCCGCCCACGCGTTCTGACCCAGCGATAAGACACCGACACCGGCCACAGCTCTGCCTCTGCCTTCCTAACTTAGCCTCGAGGTTCTACGGCTTCCACCAGCATGAAACTTCTCCCTCCATGGTGCTTTGGCCCTTGACTCGCTTCCCCACCACGCACATCCGAGTCTCCACCGAGCCCCCGAGTCTTCCTGCCGGCAGTCTCCACTAGATTGTTGTCGTGATGGCCACGTCCCGATCCTTCTTGTGGTTCGCCGCCGCGCTGGCCGCTGCTTTGGCTGCCACCACAGCCGAGGCCGCTAACCTGCGTGGCAGTAGTGTCAACCTGAACTGCGGCGCCCCGCCAAGCGTGTACCAGGGCTCCGTCAAGTACTCGTCCACGACGCACCCCGCGACCGCCACGTACAAGTGCATGAAGGGCACCAACTTGAAGGGCTCCTCGTCGCTGAGCTGCACCAAGGCCGGCATCTGGTCGGGCTCGCCCCCCGAGTGCCGCGTCGCGTACCTCACCTCGAACGACGGCAAGTACAAGAACGGAGACAAAGGCTACCAGCTCTACTCGGGCTGAACCATCGATCGACACTCCACCCAACAGTCCAACGCCAGCCGTCGAGAGTCCTCGGAACTCCGCCACGAAATACCAGCGACACATAATCAACTAGGTCGTCATTCACTCTCCACCTCTCGTCCAAGGCTTTCGTCATACTTGGCTACTGTTCTTCCCGTGCAGTTGGCTCTCTCTCTCTCTCTTGTCTCTCTCGCCCCTCAGTCCTCAGTGCGTCCAGAACTCACAGCTTAGAGCGTCTTCTTGGCCGGCTTCTTGATGGGCACGAAGGTGAGCAGTAGGTACCCGGCCACGAGCCCAATGTGGCCGGCAAAGCGCATGGAACGGAAGCCCGCCACCGCGTCCTCCCACGAGAGCACCACGAACGAGACGGCCAGGTAGTTGACCACCAGCGCCGTGCAGAGCATGCCAGCCAGGTCGTAGAGCGGCTTGAGGCGACGTGGAGCCCCCTCCGGGCCCAGGAAGTACGGCCGCACATGGCGGCGAGCCAGGCGGTTCACGGCTGTGGCTAGCGGCACCGTGAGGAAGAAGAGGTAGTAGCCCGGGTAGAAGCCGTGCCAGAGCGCCGAGACGAGATACGTGGCCAGCAGCGACTGGCCCGTGCGCGCGTACACGTAGCGCTCCAGCCAGAGCTGCGTGCCCTTGTTCCAGGCGCGCGAGAGCTCGCGCACGTTGGCGCCCAGCTCGAAGCCCAGGATGTCCACGTTGCTCACACCGTTCCAGCCCTTGGGCTCGCCCTGCGCGTCGAAGCCTTCGAAGCCCGTGCCGCTCAGGATCGTCGAGCCCTCGGCCAGTTTCCACGCCACGTAATACTTGGCCCGCGTCAGGAAGAGCGCCACGAGCAAGTGGCCCCACTTGACCAGCAGCGGCTGGCCCTCGCGGCTCAGGATGGCGCGGAGGTCCGCCAGCTCTCCGAACTGCACCAGCAGCAGCATGAGGCTGAGGCCCAGCGCCAGTTTGCCCAGCGCCGCTCGCGTGGGCGACACGCGCCGTCGTCGGCCCTGCGCGTCCACGAAGCGCGTGCCGTGCACGGCGTCGCTGTACTCGCGGAACTCGAAGGCGGGGCCGGCCAGGAAGGTCGTGAAGCAGTACACGAAGCCCAGGAACTCGAGCAGCGACGGCAGCTGCGGCAGTGCCAGCGCGCGACGTGAACGCTTGACGCGCTTGAGCTGCTCCGAGTCGGTGTCCGAGCTGGCCGTGGCGCTGGCCACGACGCCGTCGTGGTAGTTGAAGGCAAAGCTCGTGAGCTTGATGAGCAGCAGCATCTGCGAGGCCGTCGAGTCCATGCTCCAGCCCATGTAGTTGACGCGCATGCGGTGCAAGTGCATGGCGGCCACGTAGGCCATGTTGACGCCAAAGACCACGTAGGGCGCCACGCGCGCCGGCAGCAGCCGCACCAGCGCGTACGTGGCCAGCGCCGTGGCCAGCGAGTGCAGCCAGCTGGGCCCGTACACGAACTGCGCCACGCTCACGCCCGCGCCAATGTGCAGCCAGTGCTTGGCCGCGGGGCTCGGCAGCCGCCGCAGCACTGCGGCCAGCGGGTACGCCGCCAGCAGACACAGCACCACGCGCAGCTGGTCCACGGGGAAGCTCACGGCGGCGCTCAGCGCCTCCAGCTGCGCGTTCACGAGCGAGAACTTGAGCGGCGTGGCCGCCTCGGCCGCAGTGGCCAGCAGCGTCGTCGCCGTCGCCTGCATCTGTGCTGAATCACGGAATTGGGCCTCTGCACGCCCGCAAATGGCCGAATGAAAGGCCGTTGGGCTCCTTTGACAGGCCCGAGAGCCCCATGGCCAGACGCAGAGGCCGGACTGGCAGTCGCGACGCACGGGACAGGGCCGTGGCTTGCAGCAGCAGATGCAGCAGCTCGGCCGGTCATGAAGAAGCCGTGCTCGGGCCGACGAATGATGTCATGCGCGGCTTGTCGCTTGGCGGGTCGAGCAGCTCCAACCCAATCGGTTTCACAAGAGTATGCTATATCACAGGTGTGTGAAACTTGCAATGCGGGGGACAAGCGCGTTCGATTCCAAGGGGTATTCTATATGAGAGGTCAGTCGTCCACCGGATCCGTCACAGCGATGATGCCGAGGACTTGAAGCAGCTTTCGGGCCGACGGTGGAGATTCCCAGGCCCGACCACCAAAGGCTGCAGCCCTCAAGCAATGCGCGGCGCCGACGCGTCCAGCGTAGCGCCGCAGACACATCCCGGAGCGCGGTCCCCGCCCTTTTTGCCCCGCGACACAGGGATGTCGGTGGTCTCGCTCAGGTGCGACGCCTTCCGCGGGAGCAAACAAGCCCGCGTCGCTCCGCTTCCTCTCGCGTACGTGTCGCCTACTGCGACGGTGGCACCTGCCAAGAACAACCGCCCGCAGCTTCCCAGCTTCGAAGCCAAGGCGGAGCGAAGCCACATCCATGGCCGGATGTCTCTCGGCCAGCGACATGGCTACATGCTCGCCGGTCGAGTCGAGATAAAGCCGCAGGCCTCAGGCCTCAGGCCTCAGGCCTCAGGCCTCAGGCCTCAGGCTTCAAGCCCGTGGCTTCATCTCGAGGCTTGACGTTCAAAGCCTTGAGCTGATGCGGTCGGGTCGCTGCTTCCCGGGGCCACTATGACGTCGCTCCGCCGCCGAGATGACGCCGACTCGCGCCCACTGCCGCCTTGACCCTCGTAATGGCGTCTGGGGATCGTGGGGCCAAGAGGCCGGCCATTTGACTGGCGGACGTGGGGCCCCCGCCGCAGCTTGGCCAGCCCGACCATCACTCCCGTCTGCCTTTCCAAAACGCGGTGCTTCGCCCACCGCTCCTCCCGTTCGCCCCAAGCTGTTTCCGTCCTGCAAGCACCTTGATTTGGGAATCCGCGAGCTGCGAAAGCGCGTTGATTGCCTTGTTCCGGCTTGCCTTGCACCGGGAAATCGCATTCCAGCGCACCTGCTTTTGCCACGGGAAGATTAAAAACCGTCGGCAGAGCTCGAACCCGGAGCTCAAACCTGGAAGCAGCATCAAGCGGAGCTGCCGAGTCGACCTGCGCGTGACTGAGGAGCCCGGAGCCAGCATGGACCGCGTGGTGGATCTGATGGAGACGCTGCAGCCGTACGCCGAGCTGGCCACGCCACTGGAGTTCCAGTTCCTGCACGAGCAGGTGGAGGAGCTCTCGAGCACGCTCGGGCTCGCGAGCGACCAGCTGCGCTACGTGCTCTGCCTCTTCGCGGCGTACCCGCTGGCCGTGGTGTACAAGCTGCTGCCCGGGCCGAGCCTTAAGCACCTCATGGACGCGGCCGTGGGTGTCTGCATGGCGCAGTTCGTGCTGGGATCGGGCTGGGTGCACTCGTTCATCTCGTCCTTCATCACGTACGCGCTGGTCAAGTTCGGCCCGCCCAAGTACGCGCCCTACATCGTCTTCCTGTTCAACATGGTGCGTTCTCTGCGTGGTGCTGGTCTTGCAGACGGTCTTGCGCGAGCTGTCAACTAACTGGCAGTCTCTGGTGTGGCCTGCCGTTAGTTCTACATGTCGGCGTCGCACATCTACCGCCTCTACGTCGACTACATGGGCTGGACGCTCGACTTTACGGGCCCGCAGATGCTGCTCGTGATTAAGCTCACGAGCTTCGCCTACAACTACTACGACGGCGTCGTGGACAAGACGGCGCAGACCAAGGGCAAGGAGCTCTCCGCGGTACGTCGGCCTCCCGCCGCTCTCTCTCTCTCGCACTCGATTCGTACCGCTCTGGACACGTTTCCCGCGTGCTAACGCTTGTTTCCGTCGTTGCTTTGCTACTCCCAGGGCCAGAAGCGCGTGTACGAGGGCCGCCAGAAGCTGGCCATCACGGAGATCCCGTCGCTGCTTGAGTTCTTTGGCTACGTGTACAGCTTCACGACCTTCCTGGCCGGCCCGGCCTTTGAGATCCGCGAGTACCTGGACGTGACGAGCGGCAACAAGTTCCTCTTCAACGGGAAGTCCAAGCAGCCGTCCAGCGTGCTGGCTGCCTTCTCCAAGTTCCTCGTGGGTGCCATGTTCATGGCGGCCTTCGCGGTCTTCGGCCCGCAGTTCCCGATTTCCAACCTGTACGACCCTAAGGTGGCGGCGCTGCCGCTACTGTGGCAGCTCAAGGAGCTCTACGTGACGCTCATCTTTTGCAAGGCCAAATACTACTCGGCTTGGAAGATCGCCGAGGGCTCCACGGTGCTCTGCGGCTTCGGCTTCGAGGGCTTCAACGAGGACGGCAGCGGCCGCGGCTGGAACGGTGTGAGCAACATGGACATCCTGGGCTTCGAGTTCTCGCAGAGCATGCGCGCGGCCTCGCGCGCCTGGAACAAGGGCACGCAGAACTGGCTCGAGCGCTACGTGTACACGCGCTCGGGCAACTCGCTCATGGCCACCTACTTCGTCTCGGCCTTCTGGCACGGCTTCTACCCGGGCTACTATATCTTCTTTATGAGCCGTACGTGTGTCGAACAGACGAACCTGTTTGCTTGGCGTCAGGATGGAGTGGATCTGCCTACTTACGCCGATGGTCTGTTGTTGTTGTCTTTTTAGTTCCGATGGCCACGTCCGTGAACCGCCTGGCGTTCAAGCGTCTGCGCCCGCGCTTCATCGAGGCCGACGGCTCCTTCGGGCTCAAGAAGAAGGTCTACGACGTGCTCAGCTTCATGCTCACGCTGATGGCTATGCACTACTTCGTCATGCCCTTCCAGGTACGAACGACCCGGACACCCTCTTTCTCACTCTTCGGTCGTACTGCTGTGAAGTGATGATTCTGTGGTAGCTTGTGTGGGCTGCCATTGGGACTCATGCGTTGTGCTGCTCGTGACGCTTGTCTTTGGATGTAGTCCATGTCGTGGGAGTACTCGTTGGCGTCGCTGAAGAACACGTACTTTGCCGGCCACATCGCCTGTGTCGTGCTCTACGTCGTGTTCTCGCTGATCCCGGCCCCCAAGCCCAAGAAGAAGACCGAATAGAGGGCTTCTTGCACTGGCGAAAAGAGAGACAGAGAGAGGAGACCTGGACGGAGCGCTTCTTCACAGTCGACCTCCGTCGAGTCTGCTGCGTCGCGCGAGCAACGCCAAAGCCAGAGTTGAAGAGCAAATGCTGCAGGCAATCGAGGTAACGTAGCGTTTGTCATAGATGAGAGTTACACACGAGAAGAGAGACTGCTCGATCTGCTCGTGCATTTCTTGACGAAAGTTCTCGATCATTTTCGTGCCAGAAGATTCGAGCTCCTTGTTCGAAGCGAGAGCTTTGACCTCCAGACCCAAAATGCTATGCGAGGGGGGAGGGGGGCAGGATGATGTTGTTGTGTCTGCTCAACGACCACCTCAATACTGATTCCCTATGTCTTGGGTTTCTTCAGCGGCTGCAAGAGGTCTCCTGCTGCTCCAGCCGCTCGTGGGGCTTCTGGAAGACATCGCCGGAGTCTGCACCAAGTACGCCTTGTCAGGCGGGACTGTGTCGGTACTCGGAGCTCGGCGCTGAACAAGGCGACCGTGTAGCCCACAGCAACCGCAACACGACGCACAGTGAAGACATGCTCTGGCTTTCAGGTGCGGATGGAGGGAACGAGGGGTTCATCCAGCAGGTGCGAGACCAATACTCCCATCGTCCTCACCCGAAGGTGATACAGCTCAAGTTCATCGTTCGCCACTATGCCGACGCGTGAGCTACACCATCGGCTCGCTCACTTGCTCCACCAGGGTCTCACCCGACACGGTGTACTACTTGGTGCAGACCCAGGTCACGCCTCCCACGAGGGCGTGGAGCAGACTAAGCGCAACAAAGCAGAGAGACTGGAATGCTGGCCAGTAACCAAGGTGACATAGTGCTTCCTACCGGGAGACTCCAATGCACGACAAGAGACACAATTGAGCTCGCACGCGCTCTTGTTGCTGTCAGCTCTCACCCTCAGTACGTCGAGCTTTGCGATCAGAGCTCCTTGTGCGCAGCGAGAGTCTTGAGCTCCTGGCAGAAGCGCTGCACGGGGAAGCCGATGACGTTATTGTGGCAGCCGTGCAGTTCTTGGACAAAGCACCTCGCGCGACCTGCTCCCACACATCCAAATGTCAGCGGGGACAGCGAGACTGCTATGCCACCACAACGCCAACGCGACCAGATCCTGCGGTCCTTACCTTGGATGCCGTAGGCGCCGGCCTTGTCCATGGGTTCGCCCGTCGCAATGTACTCTGCAATGCTCAAGCAGCAGCGCGTCGCCAGTCAACCAGAAGGTCGCCTTCACGCAGGGACTGCGATCTCCACACAATGGATCAGGACTATTAGCCACGCACCGTGAATGTCTTCTGGAGCCAGCGCTCCGAAGACCACGCTTGTCTTCTCGAAGAACAGGCGCGGGTTCTCAGCCCCACGCGCCGTGCTGAAGAGCGCCACGCCCGAGTACACCTCGTGCGAGCGGCCCGAGAGCGCAGAGAGCATGCGGAAGGCGTCGGACGCGTCCTTGGGCTTCTCCAGGATGGCGCCGTCCTGCACCACCACCGTGTCGCACCCAATGATCAGCATGGGCGTCGCGTCGGGCGCCGACTCGCCCTGTGTCAGGCGATGCAGCACCTCCAGCGCCTTCTGCTTGGCGTTCTCGAGGACGTACAGGTCCGGCGTGGGGAAGCGGTCCTTGGGAAGGTTCTCCTCGAATGTGGACGGGATCACCTCGAACGCCAGGCCCTGCAGCGCAGTCATCGCATCGCAAACATGAGGCAAAGAGCTCGACGGGACACGAAGAGCTCGCGCTTCGGACGCAATGGCAACAGCGCAGAAGACAGCAGCGCGGGCGCAACGAGGACACGTACGCACTCCTGGAGCAGCTCCAGCCGCCGCGGGCTCTGCGACGCCAGCACCACGCGCCGCGCCTGCAGCAGGCTCGACAAGGCCGTCAACATGCTGCTCTCGACGTCAGGATATCTGCTGGGAAGGGAAATTGTCAACCAAAGATAAGGTCGTAGAGTGCATATATGATGTAGGATACAGCATAACGACACTCGGCATGTTGCAGGACGTGGTGTTCTGCGCCGTGGAGCACTCTCAACAGCAAAGCAGCCACGGAGAAGCACTGTCCTCTACTATTACAGCAGTGCTCCTGGCCGTACGAAGTCATGCAAATCTCCACAGGGTTGGCACGAGTAAAACACTGTCGCTCACCACGCGAAGTATTCGACCGAGCGCAAAGACGAACCCGACTCGATCCTTTACTCGGTGGCTCCATCGGGCGCGTACTTCTCGGTCCTGATGATCTTCACGCGAGGGATGGAGCCCAAGAGCCCAGGAATGCATTGAGCTAGTGCTCCATGTGGATCAGTGCGTCGCAGCTCAGTTCGGTGGCGCTCACACTCCACCTTCAGTCTCCACCCCCGTTGCAATCTCTCATAGGCTAACGCAACCACAGCGTTCATGGGACACCAACATGTGCTAGGTGTCTCGATCTGCATCTGCCTGCGCGACATAGCGCACAGTGCTCAGCTTCGTGTGCGCTCCAGCTGGACGGCCAATCTGCTGGGCGCTCAGCTATTCCGCCACAAGTCCACGAGGATCCGCTCGGTTTCTAACAACTCGGACCCCAGGTTCACGGGACCCGCACGTCGACTTGCCTCTACCAATCTCTGCCGTATCTCCACCGCAGCGTCGAGTCTCAAGGCGACCGCTCACCTCACTCTCGATCTCACTGCCAAGCCTCCACTCCATCTCGGACGTCCCAGCCAAAGTCCACACCCGACACAACCATGAAGGTCTTCCAGTTCCTCGTTGTCGCCGCCTTCGCCCTCGCAGGCGCCAACGCGCAGGCCTCGTCCTCTTCTGCGTCTTCTTCTTCGTCAAAGGCTACGGACAGCGCGTCGCTCATCGACTCGGCCGTCTCGGACGCGGCGGGCGTCGCGGGGGCAGTGGCAGACCTGATCGTGGGCTCCAGCAAGTCGAGCAGCTCGTCGATGGACTCGGACGCCGCCGTCTCGGCGTCTGGATCGAGCGGAGCCTCGCAAGTCGCAGGCGTCATGGGCGTTGCGACAGCGTCGGTCGTGGCCGTCGTCGCGTACATGTTGTAACCAGCGGTACGAGCCATTACACACCGCATCGTGTCGACCTCTGGCCGGAATCACGTTAGTTCTCGCCCGTCAGAAGCGTCAATGCAATCTACTAGAAGTACTTCGAAGTACTTGCTTTTCTCCTTGCAATGCAGCGCATGCCGATCTCCTCGCTGCATGTAGTCAGGTCCTGGCATAAAGTAGAACGGTATGAACCAATCGCACTACGCTCCTCTTCCTCTGTGCGTTAGATTCGCTATGAACTTCCACATACTCGACTGAACGACGATCAAGTATTTCCGAACCTACTACCAGTAGTGCTCTGTACGTTCGCTGGACAGTTCAAACAACCCTCGACAAAGCTCAAGACCACGATCGCATGGCGTTCGTCAGGCGAAATGGAGGACGGGAACGAGAGCACACGACCACGTGGGGGAATAAAAGCATTGGAACGCAAAACTGCCACTTCCACTGAGCCTCCTGCTTCCGACCGAGCCGAGCCTTGTGCTGTCTTGGTCGCCTTCGATGGTGGCGAGTCGCGTCATGCAAACGTCGACCTGCGCTGGAGCTGGCGGCCGCAAAAGTCATACGCCGAGCCACGACTCGACAGGTGGGCGAGCTGTTGCGCCTAGGCTCCGCCCAGTCGCGAGTCGGCCCGCTCACTCACTGCGCCATGCTCATCGTTGGAGGTTCGTCAGAGGTGTGGTCCGTCTGGGCGCGGCTGGCATGATACACTTACGCTCTTCTAGTCCTTGTGGCCGGCCGTGCTGCCACGGCGGAAGCTGAAGGACTTCATGGAGAGCCGCGAGGACGAGCGCGGCGACGAGGACGGGTGCGGCGGCATGCTAGAGCTCGACATGGTGCTGTCACGCGACGAGTTCTTGACGCGGCGCTTGTACACGCACGTGTCCTGGTCCACGCGGATGCCCCACTGCAGGTATTCGGCATTCGTAGCGGCCTCGAGGAACTGGTTGAGCTTGGCCACGCGGTCCTGGATGATCTTCTCGGAAAAGTTGCCAAAGAGCTGCTTGTTGGGCAGCTCCGGGATCTCCTTGCGCTTGTAGCCGTTCTTGGTCTGCAGCGTGGCCGCCAGGTTGCGGAACGTGCTGTAGCGGTGCCACACGTACAGCGTGCCGCGCGTGTTGGTCTCGATCTGCAGCTTGTACTCCACGAACTGCCGGCCTTCGCGGTACGTGATGCGGCTGTCCACCACCTTGGCCGAGATGAGCGACACCTCCTGCGACCGCACCAGCTTGGTCTGCAGCTGCAGCACCTGCTGCTTCAGCCGGTCGTTCTCGCGCAGCAGCTCCGCGTCCGCGTACTCGGCCACGTTGGACGACAGCGTCGAGCGCAGCCGGTCGTTCTGCGTCACCAGCTCGCGGTTGAGCTCCAGCGCCGCCTCGGCCGCCGTCTTGGCGTCGCGGGCCGCAGCCTCCGCCTCGGCCACCTTGGACGCCGCCTCGGTCAGTGCACGCAGCGTTCTCGGAGACACCGGGCCTGGAACGCAAGCACAAACACGTACATCAACGTCAGAGACTGTGCAAGCAAGTGGAGCCAAGTTCTTCGAGTCACACAGCGCCGAGACGGGGACATACCTCGGCCTTCCTTGTCGCTGTCGTCGCTCCAGTCCTCTTCCACCGGCTCCTGTCACATCACGTGTTCCTAAGTAAGTCTGGCAACGACCACAGTCTCCACGCTCGCAAGACAGGACCCAGCGCCAGCGCAGCAACGCAAAGGGAGACACTCACCGGTTGCGGGTCGCTCTGCTCGATCTCGTCCTCCTCGTCCTGCAGCTCCTTCTGGCGCTGGCGCTCGCGTTCCTGCTCCTCCTCCAGCAGTCGCTGGCGCTCCGACTCGCGCTCACGCTCCGCCGCGGCCTCGCGCTCCTTCTTGGCGCGTTCCACCACCAGCGCAAAGAGGAACCTCTGCTTGCGGCCACGCTGCAGCGACTGCAGCTTGACGACGCCAGCGCGCAGCGTCTCGAAGCGCTTGCGCTGCAGGCCGCGACGCGTGACGGCCTGGATCTGCACCGCCGACGCGCGCTGCTGCTTGAAGCGCTGGCGGTGCACGTGGCCGTGCATGGTCTTCTGGATGAGGATGGCGTGGTCCTTAAGGATCACGTTGCGGCGGTCCTCGAGCCGCTGCAGCAGGCCCGAGCTGAAGTAGACCTTGGTCTTGCCCACGGCGAACTTGTCGTTCTGCATATTGGTGGCCATGTCCGGGATGAGCTCCTTGAGCAGGCCCGCCACCATGTCCGAGGGCGACGCGTCCCGCAGCGAGGACGGGCAGATGATCTGGAAGCGCTGCTGGAACTCGACGAGCGGCAGGCGGTTCGGGAAGGCGGCGCGGCTGATGCGGATGGCCGCGATGACGCCGGCGCACCGCAGCTGCTCCACGATCATGCAGCGGTCGAACTCGGTCGCGCTCTTGTTGGCGTTGGGTTTGATGCAGCGCACGTACTGCGACGACGTCTTGTTGATGGTCTCCATCAGCTCCGTGAGCTGCTTGCGGAAGGCGCCGGCGATCGTGTTGCCCACGAGGAAGCCCTGCTGGCGGCCCTGCTTGCCGGCCTTGCCGCGGCTGTTGCGCTTGGTGGTCGTCTGCGTGGGGGCGTAGATGCCGGCGATGACCGAGCTCTGGCTGCCCGAGAGCAGCTGCACCATGTCCGTGGGCAGCGTGTCCTTGTTCTTTTCCAGGAAGCCGTTGCCGTTGTACATGACGTCGCCGGCGTAGTGGTGGATGAGGAACTGCATCTGGTTGATCTTGTTCTTCTCGATGCTCGGGTGGCCGCTGCAGGCGTCCAGCACCTTGCTCACAAAGGTCACGTCCGTGGCCTGCGGCCGCAGCACCTCCTCGTTGAGCATGCTCACGATGCCCATGCGGCCCTCGATGAGGTCCAGGATGGGCTGGTTGTCCTCGAACGTCACGAGCGTGAGCGGGATCTCCTCCTCCACGTACTCCTGCTGCACGTCCTTGAACACGTCGCTGTTGAACTTCTGCTGCAGCTTCTCGTTGGCGTAGTTGATGCACAGCTGCTCGAAGCCGTTCGTGTCGAAGGACTCGAAGCCAAAGATGTCGAGCAGCCCGATGTGCGTCTTGACGTTGTGCGTCGAGCAGATGGCCTTGTTGATGCGGTGCACGAGCCAGTCGAAGAGCTGCGCGTACATGCCCTTGGCCAGCGCGTCGCGCAGGTCCACGGCCTGCTCGGCGTTCAGCGGGATGGTGTACGACTCGGAGCCGGCCGTGATGGACCGCTCCAGCAGCGTCGAGCTCAGCACTTGCACGTCCGTCTGCAGCAGGTGCGCAATGTTGTGCAGCACGTCCTCGTTGCTCACGTGGGACTTTTCCTCGTTGCCCGTCTGCGCGAACTCGACCTCGCCGAGGTTGAGGATGGCGGCCACGATCTCAAAGATGGCGTTCTGCTCCTCCGTGGTGATGCCAATCACGTCCATGGCCTCCTGCGTGTCCTTGAGGCACTGCGGGTCGTCAATGCCAGCCAGTTCGGCCTCGGCGCCGCCCGACACGTACTTGTAGCTCGTGGCGTCGCCGTGCAGACGCAGCTCGGCCATGCGGCTCTCGGCCAGACAGAAGATCTGGTAGAAGATGTGGTAGTTGCGCTCACCCGCCGTCTGGCCCACGACGCGGCTCTTCTCGAGCAGGTACGTCTCGCAGAGCGCGCCCACGAGCGAGCCCAGGTCGTCGAACTGCAGCTGCGCGAACTTGCCGAAGCGGCTCGAGTTGTCATTGCGCTTGGTCTTGGCGTTGCCAAAGGACTCGAGCAGCGGGTTGGACTGCAGCACCTGGTCGATGACCTTGGTGCCGTGCACGCCGCCGCCCGAGATGGACGCCAGGTGGTTCATCATGATCTTGACCGTCTCCGTCTTGCCCGCGCCCGACTCGCCGCTCACGAGGATACTCTGGTCCACGTGCGAGCGCTTCATATCGAGGTAGGCCTGCGCCGAGAGCGCGAACGGGTGCGGCGCCAGCGAGTCGCGCGGCTCGGCCAGGTACTGCTCGTACAGGTGCTTGCCGTAGAGGTCCAGCCACTGGTACGGGTTCACGGCGATGCAGATGGCGCCCGTGTACGTGTAGGGCATGCGCTTGGCGAAGCGCAGCTCCAGGTTCTTGAGCACGGCCGGCTCGTGCAGGTGGTTGAGCGTGCACATGTCATCCGCGCCGTCCGCCTCAAACACGTTGCAGATGGGCATGGCTTGATCCGACACCTCTCCTACAAGCGGGGGAACGCACGAGCCCAGAGCCAAAGGCGTCAGTCACGATCGTGGCGGGCCACGCATACAGACAAGGAGAGAGAGAGAGAGACGAAGGCGGGGGGCAGCGCGTGCGTACCGGCCATGCGGGCGATGTCCTTGATGGTCACCGTCTTCTCGAGGCCGTCGTCCTTGTGCCAGTCGCCGTCCTCGTTGGGCTGCAGCCGCACGTCGGCGCGCAGGCCGTCGTCCAGGCGGCGCACCACCACGGCCTTCTTCCACACCTGCTCGTCGTGCGGCACCCAGACCATGGCGCCGCCGTCCAGCATGCCCTCGTCCGTGGAGGCCATGGCTCTCTGCCTGGGCTGCTGCTTGCTGCGCTCTTGGGGCCGCTTAGTGGCGCCTGGGCGAGGCTTACGGTGCCGGTCCGCGCGGTCGAGGGGGCAAGTGCGTCGCCGCCTTTTTCCTTTTGCGCGGGCCGCGCGGACGGCTGCGGTCGCGGGAGGGGGGGCCGCGGCCGCGCGGTCGTCGTGGAGTCGTTTCGGCGCGGCTGACTCTCCCTCGGCCCTAGCCCGCGCGCCTCAGAGCCGTAGGCGCCGGTGTGGGCGGAAGGAAGCGTATTCCGGCGCATGGGGGATGCAAACTGGCGCAAAGATAGCGAGTTGGCAGTGCGTGAGGTTTTCACTCGGCGTTTATGGCCTTAACGCCGGGATAGAGGCGACCTGTCCTTGGGCCAGCTGGGCTCGAGGGAAGCGGCGCGCAAGAGACGGGCCGGACCGTTTCGCGCGGATTGACCAATCACCGCGCCGCCTCTACATCCGCGGCAGTTTCCGGTGATTTCCGCCAATCACAGCGCGCTTCCGGCGGGATTTTGTGATACTTGCTTTCTGGGTTGGCTTTGTTCGCACATCCCCCAGCCCTGCGCATACAAAAGCCAAGAGGATCCCTGATTTGGGGCACCAGCCTCGCCAGTTCCCGGTAAAGTGCGATTCCCAAGCGCCTCTTCGCCTCTTCGCGAGTCAGCAAATGCAAGCGGCAACACGACGACCAGCATGAAGCTCGCGATCATGACGACGCCACGCAGTCCGCGGGGCGCCTCGCTGCCCCGCGACGCCATGAACATGCGGCCCGTCGCAATGCAGCCGTTCGCGTCGCGCGCAGCGCGCGGCGGCAGCGGCTGTGGTCGCCTGCTCGCTCGTGGGCACGCGCCGCCCAGATATGGCTACGTGCGTGCATGGCTGCGTTCGCCGCGACCACGTGGGCGGGTTGCTCTTCCCGCTTGGAAGCGCTCGACGGGATCAGCTCGCTGGGCAGACGCAGCTCCTTCTCCCGCGGCTTCAAGCCGGGGCCTGCCACAGTGGCTGCGACGGAAAGGATCCGCGGACGTGAAGCTGGCGTGCATTGGCAAAGGCTCGACATGCAACGGGATTTGTCTGTGCTGTGCTAGCCTAGAGGAGGAAGGACTTCTGGTCGATCGCAAAGGCGGGTCGCTGCAGCTCGCGCGCGTGGAACTGCGCCTCCTGCTGCAGCTCAGCCGGCCCGCTCACGAGCAGCGCCACGCGCGCCTGCAGCCCATAGTGCTCGCGGATCTCGGCGTGCACGGCGTGCAGCCGCGTGCGCAGCTCCGGGCGCTCCTTGTCCAGCACGAAGCTGCGCGCGAGTCGCGACTGCGCCGGCGAGGGCAGCGCTCGCGGCGTGGCCGGCGGCACGGGGCTCGCGTCCAGCCCCGCCACCTCCATCTCGCCCAAGGCCGCGCCCATGGCACCGTCCTCGCCCTCCCGCACGCGCATCTGCCTCTGCACGTACAGCACGACGCTCGCGCCAAGCATGGCGCCCAGCGCGGCCGCCAGCAGCAGCAGGGCGCGCCGCGCGAAGGACGTGGGCGGCAGGCCCTGCACGCGCAGCACCAGCAGCACCAGCAGCGCGCAGCCCAGCGTCGCGCCGGCCAGCAGCGGCAAACCCAGCATGTCGCCGTGGCCCGAGAAGCTGCGGCGCGTCATGGGCCGCGGGAAGAAGCGCTGCACGCGCGGTGACGCGGCACTGGACGCGTCCTCGGGCTCCGTGTCGTCCTCCTCGGGCGTGGGCGCCGTGAGATGCAGCCACACGTGGCACTTCCAGCGCGACGAGCCTCGCACGGCCGCCAGCAACTCGGCGTGCGCCTCCAGCAGCTCCACATCCCGACACGTCCAGAGCACCCAGAGCGAGCGCGGCAGCTCCGTCACGTCCGCCAGCTCGTCGCGGTCCGCGGCCTCCGCCAGCAACTTCAGGTGCTCCAGCACGCTCAGGAACGGCGTCATGCCGCTGCCCCCAGCCACAAACACCATGTGCGGAGCAATCTACACACAGACACAGACACAGAGACACACAGAGACACACACAGACACAGACACAGACACAGAGACACACACAGACACAGACACAGACACAGATAGACACGCACGCGCGAAGCTCACGGCTTCAGCCGTGCCAGCCAGCAACCCGGACAGCTAGCTGCGTTCATAGCGAACTCAACGAGCGATCCACGTGCACCAGATTTACGCCCACGGCGTAGC
>JAADYJ010000693.1:0-16218 GCA_023338205.1 Halophytophthora polymorphica
CGCCGACGCGCCGCCGCCTAGCAAGCCATCGACCACGCCGGAGCCCAGCACCGCCACCTCGACGCTGGCCAAGTTTAAGGCCGCGCAGGACGTACGTGTGAACTAACCCGGGCGGGTGTGCTAACCGATGGTAGAGCCTAACCGCCGGTGCAAATGTCTGTGTCTGTGAATGGCTCTCCAGCTCAAGATCCAGACCAAGAACCTGCCGACCGCCTCGTGCTCGCGGGCCGCCACCATCAGCGCGGTCAGCGCCACCAGCTCGACCAGCGGTAGCGCACCGGCGCCCAAGCCTCCCGCCAGTACAGGCAAGAAGCGGCGGCGACGCACCGCCGCGCAGATCGACCGCAAGTACAGCTGCAACTATCCCGGCTGCAACAAGGTGGCCTTGGAGCTCCGAGCACGCGCTCCGTGTGCTGCCCCCTTCGGCACACACATAGTTCCAATGTGTCTAACGGTTGTGCTTGTCTTTCCTCTGCGTGGTCTATCCGGTGTCTTTAGGCTTACGGCTCCGAGGGCTCTTTAACACAACACCAACGACTAAAACACCGCGAAAGCGGCAACAAGGTAACCCCCACGTTTAGCCCACCTGTGGTCTATCCTACCGCAGCTATAGTCCAAAAGCCTTTTGAGGGCCCACGATACCTTTCTTGAATCACTCTGGACCGTCCTGGAGAGTCCCGAAGCCGTCGCTCCCGCCCCATCTAACATCCCGTCGCTCTCTTCTTGTCTGCGCGCAGTCGCTCGCCTTCTTGGCGCCACTACGGGCCGCTGGAGCGGGCCCTACGGCGGGCGGAGCGGTCAACATCCGGCCCGCCACCGCCTTTAACAGTGACGTGGCCGCGGCACTGGACCCCACGAACCCGCGGCTGACCGTCGCGATGGACCTGGCGGCCAGTTCGGGTCCGCCAGCCTCCAAGACGTCTCGCGGCACGCTGCGTTCGCGGTCCAACTCGATGCCCGTGACCTTCTCGCCGCCCCAGGCCAGCGCCGTGGTCATCTCCACGACGCCTGCGCCAGCGAGTGCGCCTGGTAACGCGTCGACGCGCGTGCCCCCGGCCCGCAAACCGCGGCGATCGGGCACGCCGCACCCCAAGACGGGGTCCACCCGGCGGGCCAAGCGGCGCTCCAAGTCTGAGTCGCTCACGGAAGTCGCTCCGGTGCCGCCATTGTTGGCTCTGGACGAGCTAGCGCCACCGCGAAGCGACCGCAGCGCAAGCGACAGCACGGCTAGCATCCACGAGCACATTCTCCCCGTGGCAAGCAGCGGCAGCTTCGAGTGGCCGCCGTGCTCGGTGGCCGCCAGCGCGTCGCTGCCCGCGCCTCAGCTCCACGCGTCGACGTCGTGGTCCAGCGACGAGCACGCCATCGACAGCGACATTCTGTCCGTGCTGGCCACCTGCGACTCGGCCGACGTGGCGGACGCGTCCTCGCTGGCCTTTGGCCACGGCGACACGGGTGGGCCGCCCTCCACGAGCTCGTACCGCTCCAACCCGAGCTTCGGCGACAGTGAGGACGCCGAGATGCTGCCCGTGGGCATGGAGTGCTTCCAGATCACAGAGGACAGCCTTACCATGGTCGGAGCCGGCCACGACGTCATCGACGCGCACCTCGGTGGCCCGGAGCTCTACGACCACTTGGCGGCCTCGGACAATCAACTGGAGCACGACGTCGGGCTGCAGGCCTTTGGCTCGCTGGACGACGACTGGACCGGCGCCACGCACTTGTCCTCGCACTTGGAGCGCATGTCGGTGGCTCACCGCAGCGACACGCCTCTTCAAGACATGGGCGATGTGCTGGACAGGCTCGCCAAGTCCAAGCGGACGTCAGTGGACGTTGGAGCGTTCGCGGCGGTGTCGACCGAGCTGGACGCGGCCATGGGCGCCACGACGCCTCTGGACGACGACGCGTTCGCGCCCAGCTACACATCGCCCGAGCTGGACAACCAACTGGCAGACGACGACGACTTGTCCGGCGGCAGTTCGCACTGCTTCGGGGGCTTTGGGCCCGGTGGTGGACCCCCAACGGAGCCTCAAGACGCCTCGGTCGCGATGAAGCCCGAGAGCGACACGCAGCAGCTGCTGTGGCCGCGCAGCCTGCCGTGCGACGCCGGGGTCTCCACCACCATGGGCCTCGAGCCCAGCAACCAGCTGGACGCCGTGCTGGACAGCGTACCGCAGCAGCGCGACGGCGCCATGGAGTGGAGTTCGGCCCGCTTCGGCCCGTCCGCGGCCTTCTACAGCGAGCTGCGGGACGTCGAGACCGGCGCAGGCTTTGGCCTGGGCGACCCGGGACTCGCCTCGGCGCTGCTGTGCTCCCGAGAAGAGCTCTAGCGCGCCTGTGACGCTGGACTCTCCTGCTTGTATCCTTCAATACACTACCGAGACCCGTGAGAGCCCCACGTCGCTTCGTTGGAAATGGGTACACCGCTTTACTTGTAACCTGTAACCTGTGGCAGTAACACGCAATCGGCCGAGATGCACCAATGAGCGTGAGCGAGATTCCGCATCAGTGACCTGGAACAAAGCGTTCGGTGCCGGTCTCGCTTGACATCTTGCCGTATACGTTCCCTCGTGTCCGTCACTCGAGTGTCCACCTTCTCGGGGTTTAGGGACTGATACACGTGTCCAGATGTCCACCAGTACACGTGTACACATGTCAACCAAAGCGTACACCGCGTCGTTTCGCGTCCCGAAGAGCTCACTCGGGGCCCATGGACGCCGCGGAAGATGGCGCCGCCGCGCCGCGCTCGCCCGTGCAGCAGCGCCTGCACGAGGGCTTCCTCGAGGACCGTCGCTACCTGCGTCGCATGGCAACCGCGGCGCAAGACGAGCGCGACGCGCGCGTGGAGGCCGTGCTGGAGCTCAAGCGCGACCTGGACACGTCCGCATCCCGCGTCGCGGCGCACAGCGCTCTGCTGGCCGAGCAGCAGGCCGCCACGCGCGCACAGCACGCCCGCGCGCACCAGGAGCTGCTGGAGCAGGGCAGGAACCCGTACGAAGAGGCCCGACGGCGCGTGGTGACGCGAGACGCGCGTCAGGAGCGCCACCGACTGGCACGACGACTCGAGACGCGAGAGGCCAAACTTCTAGCGCGGCTCGAGGCGGAGCGACTCGCCACGCGCCGCCGAGAGCAGCAGGACGCGGCCCACGAGGCCTTCGAGCGGCAGTACCAGCGCGAGATGGGCCGCGCCGCGCTGGACGAGCGCACGCGGGCCTACCTCGTGGCTCGCTCGGGCCGTGACACGCTGGACGCCACGGGTAAACGCGTGCGCGTGTACCCTTCGCAGGAGACGACGCTCAAGGACAGCAGCTTCGGGCTCGGCCGCAGCGCCGTGCTCTCGCCCAGCCACCGCGCGCGCGTCGTGGCCGCGGTGCTGGCCAAGCCGGCGCACCGCGACGTGCAGCCCAGCGCCTTGTTACTGCCTCGCGCACGAGGTTCCTCGCCTCGTAACTCGACGCAGAGCGCTGCCGCCCCGGCCAGCCTCGCGCTGCCGCCGCTCGTGGACGCGACGCCGGGTCAGGAGCTCCGCGAGATGAACCACGCGCTGCTGAGCACGACGACGCTGCCTCCGCTCGCTGGCGGCTGCGAGCGGCGGCCGGAGACGCCTCCGCGGGCCGCGCAGCCCCGGCGCAGCGTGCTGCAGGCGCGGCAGCGACAACAGCAGCAGGAGGAGGAGGCGCTCTGCGCGCGCGGCGCCTTCCTGGCCACGCCGGCCGAGCTCTGGTTCCGCGACTTTGCCGTGGGCCGCGCGCTGTCGCTGCGCGTGTCGCTCACCAACGTCTCGCGCGACGCGAGCGCCTTCCGCCTCCTGCCGCTGGCCGACGCCGTGCGCGAGCTCTTCCGCGTCTCGTACGACAAGCCGGGCCGCCTGGCCGCGGGCATGAGCTGCTCGCTGCGCGTGACCTTCACGGCCGTCCACGCGTGCGACCTGCGCACCGAGCTGGCGGTCGCGACGCCCAACGGCGTCCTGCGCGTGCCCGTGCGCTGCACATGTCGGAAGGCCGTGCCGCAGCTCTCGCAGCGCCTCGTGCGCTTCGAGGACGTCGTGGCGGGCGACACGGCCACGCTGGCGCTCTCGCTGGCCAACCTCGGCGCGCTGCCGCTCGACTTTTGCGTGCGCAGGCGCTCCGAGGCGGACGACGCGCTGGAGGCGACGCACGAGACGCCCGAGCCGTCCACCGACGTCCACGACGCGCGGCAGGCCGGACGCGAGCCTCCCGACGACGCTGGAGACGCTGGAGACGCTGGAGACGTCCTCGAGGCCGTGGAGACCGCGATGGGGGCGCCAGAGGACGAGGACGACGCTCCAGAGGCTCGAGAGACGCCGGAGGACGCTCACGAGGCCTCGGAAGGCGTCACGGGCGGGTCGGCGCTCGAGGACGACGCACAGGACGGCGACGCGGAGCCTCTGAGCGTCGAGGAGCAGGCGCTGCTGCGTCACGCGCAGAGCTTGACGCGGGTCGAGTCCGAGGACGCGGCCGAGCCGCTGCGCTTCACGCGGCGAGGCGTCGTGGCGCCCTACTCGAGCTCGCGCCTGCGCTTCACGTTCGCGCCCGTGGCGGCCCGGACGCCCGAGACGCAGCACCTGGTGCTCGACTTCCCGAGCAGCACCGGCGTGGCCGCCGTCCCCGTGGTCGTCTCGACCGCGGCCGCGCCCGTGCCCGTCTTCGCGACGCCCGCGCGGCTCGACTGGCGCTGCTGCGCCTACGACCAGCTCTACAGGCACCGCGTGACGCTGTGCAATCGCGGCAAGGTGGCGCTCAAGCTGCAGCTGCAGGTGCCGCCGGCGCTGGCCGGCGCGCTCGCCTTCACGCCGAGCGTCGGCTTTGTGCAGGCCGCGTCCGCCTCGAGCGTCGGCCAGTTCCCCGTGCACGTGCAGTTCCGGCCCTCGGAGCGTCTGTGGCCGCGCCTGGAGCGCGCAGGACTCGGCTCGCGCGCGCTCGGCATGCTCGCCGTGCCCGTGCGCGTGCTCGTGCCGGACCAGCGCCTGCCCGTCTTCTTCCTGCTCACAGCGAGGCTCACGCCCACGGCGCTGGCGCTGGCGCTGACGCTCGCGCCAGCCGCAGACCGAGGCGACGAGCAGCTCCAGCTCGACGAGCACGAGCTGCGCTTTGGCGAGTGCTGCGTCGGCCACAGCGTGACGCTCGAGCTCGCGCTGGCCAACACGGCGCGCGTGCCGCAGCGACTCGGCGTGACGCGCCTGCCTGCGGACGTGCGCGTCCTGGACGCGTCTCAGGGCCTCGGGCTCGTGCTCTTGCCCGGCGAGAGCCGCAGGCTGCAGCTCGTGTTCGAGCCGCGTGTAGCGGGGGCCCTCGTGGCCGCCGCGGGCCGTGGACGCCCCACGCTCGTGCTGCGCTCCGCCACCTTCCAGCGCGAGTACGTGCTCGCGTGCTCGGGCGCGGGCGTGGCGCCGTCGCTCGCGCTCTCGCACTCGGTGCTGCGACTCGGCGCCACGGCGCTGGGCCACACGCGCACGGCCAGCGTGCGCGTGCGCAACCGCTCGGAGCGCCACACGCTCGAGCTCGAGCTGCAGCCGCCGCGCGAGGCCGCGCGCTTCCTCACGCTCTCGCCGCTGGTCGCGCGGCTCGCGCCGTGTGCGTCCGTGCGGCTCGAGCTCGCCTTCTGCCCGACGCGCGAGCTCTGGGACGTGTCCTCGACGCGCCACGACGCGTCCGAGGGCTCTGCGACGTCCGCGTGGAGCGTGCAGGCCGAGACGAGCCTCGAGGCGGCCGTGCCGCCCTTGTGGACGTCGGAGGACGCGTCGGAAGACGCGGATTCGCTGCGAGCGCCTTGGAGAACGGGCGTGGCGGCCGAGGAGCCCAGCTGCCACCACACGTGGACCGTGCTGTGCTTCCAGCGCGTCGTGGACGGCCCTGCGCGCGCCTGCAAGACGCCGCTGCAGGCGCTCGAGGTGCGCACGACGGCCGTGCTGCCAGCCGTGCAGGCGTCTCCGGCCGAGCTCGACTTTGGCCAAGTGGCCATCGGCCAGACGCGCGTGCGAGAGCTCACGCTGGCCGTGACGCCAGGCGAGCGCGACGTGCTGCTGCGTGCTGAGCCGCTGCACGTGCTGGGCGCTTTCCGGCTGCTGGGCGCCGTGCGCGCGCTGCCTGCGGGCGGCGGCCAGCGCGTGCTGCGCGTCGAGTTTGCGCCGCGCACGCCGCTCGTGTACGAGGACGAGCTGGCGCTCGACGCGCCGGGCGTCAAGCTCGACGTCCGCCTGCGAGGCCAAGGCATCAACCCGAGTCTCTCGCTCTCGCCGTGCGACGGGAGACTCGACTTTCAGGACGTCCTGGCGCGCACGCGCAGCGTGCGAGAGCTCGTGCTGGCCAACGACAGCGCCTTCCCGCTGGCCTTCCGCATTGCCGCGTGGCGAGACGGCCGCGAGAACGAGGACGAGGCACGCACGGCCACGGGGCTGCCCGCGTTCTCCTTCTCGCCGCAAGAAGCCTCCATCCCGGCGCACGGCCGCGTGGCCGTGGCCGTGGCGTTCCAGCCGGACCACCAGCGCCCTGCGCACTACGCGCAGCGCTTCCGCGTGCACGTGCCCAACGAGAGCGAGCGCCACTTGCTGACGCTCTCGGGTCGCTGCTGGGAGAACCAGCTCTACGTCTTCGCGCCGGACGCGGCCAATGCCGCGGTGGCTCGACGCCCCAGTACGAGCGCTGGGGCACTCGAGAGCACGGTGACGCACAAGAAGCCGGCGCTGGTGATGCCGCCTGTGGAAGACGCGTTTGACCTGCCGCCAAGCGTCTCGCTCGGCCAACTGGCGTCGTCGCTGCTGGGCGCGGAGCTGCAGGCCTCGGCGCTGCGCAAGCCGCCGTCCACCATCGTGCTCACGTTCCTGGGCCATGAGCGCGAACCGCAGGGCGGTGCGAGGCGCGAGAGCGAGGACAAGGACGTGGAAGAGGAGACCGAGCACGAGGCGGGACGCGCCACCAAGACGCTCTTCGTGGGCAGCACGGCGCCCAGCGGCGCCAGTAGCGGCGCCTTTGACGACGTGACGGCCGCCGCGAGCGCCGCGGGCAACGCTGGCGCCACCGGGAGCTTCGAGCTCGTGCTGGACGCCGCGGCGCCGCACGCCAAGCTCTTTACGCTCGAGCCCATGCGCGGCGCCGTGGCTGCAGGTCAACAGCTCGCAGTGCAGGTGACATACCGGCCGCCGACGCCTGCGGCCGCGTCCGCCACGGGCTCGGACGCCGCGACGTCGGCGCGCAGCAGCGGTGGGAGTGGGAGGCCCGGCAGTGGCAGTGGCGGTGGCAGTAGCGCCGTGGCGCTGCGTCGCCGCACGGAGCTCGAGGTGGAGCAGTGGATCCAAGTGCGCGTGCAGTGCGTGCTCAAGGGCGGCTCGCTCTGGCGCTCGCTGCCCCCCGCCACCGGCGCACCGGCAGCCAAGGGGGCCACGGACGCGGCAGACACGCGCGTCGTCTCGGTGCTGCTGCGTGCGCGCCTACAGACGTAGTCGCCGCCGGCGCGAGCTGCTTCCGGCCGCCGCTCGGCCGCATTTGGCTGCATTTGGCTGCATTTGGCTGCATGTAGCCATGTCACTAACCCGCGGGAGTCCCGATCGTTTCCGTCACATCACAAACACGGATTACCGACCTCCCCTACTTGCTCTCCTGGAAGCTCGGCAGCGCACATGACGAGCAAGATGAAGCTGGCGGCGGGGCTCTTGCTGGCGCTGCTGGGCGCGCACGGCGCATCTGCGCTGCAGGAGGACGCGGAGGACATGCGCGTGCGCGATCTGTACCCGGAGCAGCCTCGTTTGGGCGAGCGCGTGGTCTGTGGCGAGCCGCAGCTCTACCGGCTTCACTCGCTTCGCCCCGACGCCGTGTACGACCTCAAGGTGTCGTACCCGGCCACGCTGCCCACGACGTTCGAGCTGCGCGTGGAGCGCGTGCTGCTGCCTCTTCCCGTGGCCGGCGGCGTGCTCACGGCCGGGCCGCGGCGCCGCGTGCTCAACACGGCCAAGCTGCGGCTGCACCCGCAGGAGCTCGAGACGCACGAGGCCGTGCGCTACCGTCTCGAAGGCGACGGCGTCCTGCAGGCGGACGTGACGCTGCTGGCGCGTGTGGAGGGCGTGCCGCGCCTCGCCGACGCGCTCCGCCAGCCGCGCCAGTGCCACTTTGACGTGGCGCTCGAGGAGCTGGTGCTGGAGGCGTTCCCGCGGCACACGCTGGCGCTCGTGGCGTGGCTCGTGCTGCTTGTAGTGGCCAGCGCGCGGTGGCTCCTGCCGTATCTGCAGGCCAAGGTGGCGCTACAGCGTCACGAGGACCTGGACGACGACGCAGCGGCCGCCAAGCAGTCCTAATGCGCTGTAACGAGCCGCAAACCAGACGAAACACATGAACAATTGCACAGCCGAGTGGAGATCGAACTTCTCGTTGCTACGCGGTTCCCCTCCCCCCTGCGGTTCTAGAGCTGGAGCAAGTCCGAGAAGCGCTGCGTCTGCGTCTGCGTGTGCGACGCGCGGAGCTGCGGCAGGCGCTGCAGCTTGAGCACGCGCAGGTGCGTCTGCAGCTTGGCGCGATGCGCGTCCAGCGCGTCGCTCAGCGCGGCCACGTCGCGCGGCCCGAGCCGCGCGTTGCCGCTGAGCACGAGCTCCTGCAGCGTCGCGTTGCCCGGCGCGAGCTGCACGCCGTCCACCGTCTCGAGCACGGGCAGCCCCAGCTGCGCGAGCGCGGCGGAGCGCTCCAGCTTCTTCTTGGCCTTCTTGGCCTGCTCCATCTGCCATGTTGCACGTTCGAGCGCGACCATCACTCGCGAGAATGAGCCAAGAAGGCGGCCAAGAATCGCAGACGCAGCAGCACATGGAGGCGAGAGGCGCATGGAGGACGTACGAGCGCCTGGACGCGGCTCTCGGCGGCCTCGAGCTCCTGCAGCAGCTCCGGCGGCGGCTCGTACTGCGTGAGCGCGTCCACGAGCAGCTTGGCGCTGTGCGCGCGCGGCGAGCCGCAGCGATCGACGTTAGCTTAGCTTGGCTTGGCTTAGCGCACGCCGCACGCCGCGCGACGAGAGAAGAGAGAAGAGAGCGCAGGGCGAGAGCAGGAGACGCACCCGCGGCCCGAGAGCTGGTTGTTGGCCAGCGAGAGCGACTTGAGCGTCGCGTTGTGCGGCAGCGCGAGCGCGAGCGCGGCGGCGCCGGCGTCGCCCACGCGGTTCTGGAACAGGTTGAGCGTCTCGAGCGTCTCGTTGCGGCGCAGCGCCGCGGCGAGCGCGCGCGCGCCGCGGCTCGTGATGCCGTCCGCGCGCAGCGACAGGAACACGAGCGCCGAGCCCGCGCCCAGCAGCCGCGCGAACAGCTCCTCCTCTTCCGCCCCGTCCTCTTCCCCGGCCTCGGCCTCGTGGGGCGCAGAATCCGCGTTCCAGTCGAGCTGCAGCGCCGTGACGTGCGACGCGGGCACGGCGGCGGCCAGCAGCGCGAGCTGCGGCGCGTCCAGCGCCACGTCCAGCAGGCAGAGCGCGCGCACCTTGGCGGCCAGCGGCAGCGCGAAGCACAGCGCCTGGCACGAGCCCAGGTCGAGGCGCCAGTGCTTGACGCGCAGCTCCTCCACGTCGCTCACGTCGTACACGTTGGCGTTCGTGGCGCTGGCCTCGCCGCCCTGACGCTCCTCCTCGTCCGCGTGCAGCGGGAGGAGCTGCGGGTGCGGCAGCAGGTTGCGCAGCGTGCAGTAGGCCAGCAGGTCGCGGCGGAACACGTGCGTGGCCGAGAGCGCGAGCGCCGCCAGCGCGTCGGCGTCTTCCGGCCGCTGGCGCTGCGCGTTGGCGGCCAGGGACCACACGCCCCTGGGCGGAGGCGCCGCGGCAGCGCGAGGAGCCATGCGGCCTGGACGAGCGCACAGCAGAGCACAGCACGACGCAAGAGCGCGACTGCGCACGGGGAACGGGAAACGGGAAACGGACGCGCACGCGCGGAGACGCGCAGGAAATAGCGCACGTTGGCGGCGGCAAGGGCCGCGGAGGCGCCTACAGACAGCGTGGCGACGGCTACGCGACGGTGGAGGCGTCTACGGGAGCGTGGAGGCGTCTACGGGAGCGTGGAGGCGTCTACGGGAGCGTGGAGGCGTCTACGGGAGCGTAGAGACGTCTAGGGCCGCACGAAGAGCGAGACGGGCGACGGACAGGCCACCGAGTGGCCCGTGTACGTGATGAGGCCGCTGGCCGCGTCCAGGCGGAAGACGTCGATGGAGTCCGAGTCCTGGTTGGCCACGAGCACGAGC
Organism: Halophytophthora polymorphica; assembly: GCA_023338205.1. NCBI lineage: Eukaryota > Oomycota > Peronosporomycetes > Peronosporales > Peronosporaceae > Halophytophthora > Halophytophthora polymorphica. Next base: position 10,218 of record JAADYJ010000693.1, read on the forward strand.
TGCTTGTGCACGAGCAGGTTGCGCGGCGTGCGGCCGCGCGTGGGCACGTGGCCCACGAGCGCCAGCGTCGCGTCCTCGAGCACGCGGAAGCAGGCCACGCTGTCGTGGAAGCGGTTGCTGGCCAGCACGAAGCGGCCGCAGCTCGACACGTGGATGTCGGCCGCCAGGCTGGCCACGCCCGCGTAGCCTTCGGGCAGCGCCGAGATGTTCTGCAGCGGCTCGGGCGACAAGCGGCCCGTGGCCACGTCCAGCGCGTGCACGCCCACGACGCTGTCCAGCTCGCCCAGCACGTAGCCCACGTGTCGCTCCGGGTGCAGCGCAAAGTGGCGCGGGCCCGAGCCGCGCGGCCGCGCCAGCAGCGTCTCGTCCGAGAGCGTGCGCGTCGCGGCGTCCAGCGTGAACTGCGCCACGCGGTCGTTGCCCAGGTCGGCGGCGAGCACGGCGTCGGGCGAGGCCCAGACCGAGCTGTGCACGTGCGAGGCTTCTTGGCGGTCCGGCACGGCCAGACTGGCGCCCGGGAACGCGCGCACGTCGCTGGCCTCGCCCAGCGCGCCGTCCGCGCCCGCCACGGGGAAGAGCGCGAGGCTGCCGCCGCCGTAGTTGGCCACCGACACGAAGTCGCCGCGCGGGCTGAGCGCCACGTGCGCCGGGAAGCTGCCGCGCGTCTCCTGGCGACTCACCTCGCGCAGCTCGCCCTTGTCGCCGATGGCCAGCGCGCGCACGAAGCCCGTCTTGTGGCCGGGCTGCAGCGCCGACGGCTCGTCGCACTCGTTCACGAGGTAGAGCGTCGAGTGCGTGCCGCAGAGGAAGGTGGGGTTGATGCCCACTTCCGTGACGCCCAGAGGCGTGAGCGCGCCGTCCTGCGCCTCGTCCAGAGAGAAGGCGTAGATGCCGCGCCCCTTGCCGTCCACGTGGCCTTCCTTGCGCGTGTATGTGCCCACGAAGAGCGTCGCGGGGGCCATGGCGTTGCCGTAGAGAGAGAGAGAGACGAAGACTTGCGCTTGGTGTCGTCGCTGGAGCTTTCAAGAATGACAGAGTGACGCGCGGAGCGGGGGCTGGCTGCTTGGGGTGGTGCGTCAGTTGAACCTCTGCACCTTCGTATCTCTTATAGCGATATCCCGAAGTACGTGCTGATTCGATAAAGAGAATGCATTGAGTTTTTGGTGAAGTGTGATGACGCGGCAATGATGTCTTGTAAACCGACTACCTGCGTTATAAAGTCTATCCAGATTCGAGATATGCGATGCAGTTTCAGAGGGGTCGCTGCTCACGCACAAAAGATGATTCGGCCGATCTGGACGCTCATTGGGCCTGGGAGGCGCGGGTTTCTGCCAATGGGAGGGCAGAAAAGGGGAGCTGCAACTTGCGGTGTCGGTGGATCGACCGCTGCTGCCGCCTGTGCCGCCACGCCCAGCGCCACGGCCAGCGCCACGGCCAGCGCCACGGCCAGCGCTGCCCTCCGTCACGTCCACAGGCACCTTCGCCTTCTGAACCTGCTCGTCCGCAAGCGCGGCTTTTGCTCGCGGCGTTGGCGCCTCTGGCGCTTGAAGCGCCTCTGGCACTTGAAGCGGAGCTCCCAGTCAATCGGGCTCCGCTATATCTCGGGACAACACTACCGTCACTAGCTGAAACTGCAATCAAGCCAATCCCAAACGAGAAAGTTTCCCCGCCACAGAATGCACTACCTTTGCCCCCGACAGCTCCCGACCCGAAGCCGCCACTCAAAGAAGCGTAGGAACGGAGGGAAGGGAGCCATGAGCACCGAGGCCGCCGCTGCCGCCGCCCCCGAGGCCGCAGGCGAGCCGAGGCACCCGTGGAAGGGCTCGCACATGGAACGCCGCACCTTCGACTCCTGGCAGGACTTTTTCACGTACATGGAGGCCTACCAGAAGCGCAGCAACCAGGTGCGTACGCGCCGTCGTCCGGCCCGCTACTTGTTTTCATCGCGACACCGTTCAAGGCGCTGGCGACCCCCACCACGCCACTAACCGCGCTCTATCGCACGCGCAGGTGTTCACACGACGCACGGCCACGTCCGTGAAGACGCGCAACCACGTGCTGGCGGCCATGGCGGCGTCAGGCCGCCCCTTGCCCGGGCCCATGCTGCCCGAGCGCTTCCTCGACTACACGCGCATGCTGCAGTGTCCGCACAAGCGCGTGGAGTCCCCCGACGCAGAGTCCGGCGGCGCGTGTCCGCGCGTGCGCTGGAATGGCGTGCAGTCCTCCGACTGCCAGGCGCGGGTACGTCGCACGCCACTCACTCGGCGACGAGCAGCGCGCTGTCCGTTCCGCTGGTGCTCACGCTCTCGACTGTACTTGCGTCTGTTGTTGTAGGTGGTGGCGACGCTGCAGCTGGGCCAACGCGGCATGTACCAGGTACGCGTGACCAAGCTGGACCTCGAGCACAACCACCCGCTCGACCCCGAGCACGCCAGCGTCAGCAGCACCTCGAGCAGCACCTCGAGCAGCACCGACGCCGCCACAATCAGCAATACCAGCAGTACGAACGCTGCTACGACGTCTACTGCTACGACGCGCGCTCCTGCGACCAGTTCAGTGGATGAGCCTCGTGCTCCAGCGCCTGCTGCTTCGGCTCCCGTGGCTCTAGCGCCCAAGCGGAGGCGCTTGGCGGACGTATCAACCAGAAGGCCCGAGCCGTCGACGGCCAGTCATGCGGCCAATCCCCAGACTACCCCCAGTGTCACGACGAGAACCAACGCAGTACCAACCATGGCGGACGTGCGCCAGTTCCTGGAGCGCGCCAAGCGCGTGAGCTCGCACCACCGCGGCTCGGAGCAGTCGGTGGAGGAACGGCTGGCGTCTTATGTGAACGAAGTCGCGGCGCAGGACGGCAACGTGGCCAAGATCTTCGTGGACAACCAGGTGCGTGGCGGTCGCACGGCAAAGTGGACGGCGCGTGGCGTTCTCGTGCTCTCTGACGTGGCTGTTGTGGCCGTGGGTGCGTGACCTTCACGACTGCAGAAGGTCTTGTCCAGCATCACACTGCAGACCAAGCACATGCGCAAGGTCTTCGAGGCCTTCCCAGAGGTGCTTCGCCTGGCCAGCAGCACGGCGCGGGACGACGCGGCCTCGGGCTCGAGCTACGGCGTGTTCTCGCTGCAGGCGCACGACGCCTTTGGCAACTGGCAGTACGTGCAGCACGCCATCGTGGAGAACGAGAGCGCCGAGACGCTGCGCGCGGCGCTGCAGCAGTTCAAGACGCACAACGCGCGCCACGACCGCGTGCGCGCCATCCTCGTGGACGACGGCGACGCGCCCGAGCTGCGCGAGCTGTGCGCGAGCTTCCCCGCGGCGCGCGTGCTGCTCTCGCAGTTCCACGTCGTGCGCGCGCTGCACGAGGCCATCGCCAGGGACGGTCAGGGCCTGAGCTCGTGGCACAAGGACCGGCTCACGGGCATCGCGCACATGCTCGTGTACGCGTCCTCTCCGCTCGTCTACGCGTCCAACGTGGCCATCATGGCGGACGTGCTGGGCTCCAAGGAGCACCCGTTCTTCCGCTGGTTCCTGGCCCAGTGGGACGCTTCGAGGGAGCGCTGGACCAGCTTCGCGCGCGAGGGCGTCACCACCTTCTGCGCCTCGGAGAGCGGCGACAAGTTCTCGCCCACGTGGCACGCCATCTTCGCCGCGGCCAAGCGCGACTTGGCGCTGGACGAGACCGTGGCCGCCATCCGCTACTTCCAGGCCGTGGCGGAGCGTACCTTCATGCTGGAACTCAGTCGCGCCGTGAACGAGACGTACGGCTCGAGCTCCAGCGCGCACTCGTACGACGACACGGCGGACCCGGAACTGCGCACGCTGGCGGCCACCGTGAGCCCCGCCGCGTACAACCTCGTGGCGCCGCAGTACCGCTACGCCACGACGCGCGCGCGCTTCCAGTTCTGCGAGCCGTCGCGCGACTCCTTCTTCATCTCGGCCTTGGAGCTCAACGCGTTCGGGGACGACCCGGCCAAGGAGTTCTGCATCGAGGCGGAGCGCGGCTGGAGCTGCTCGTGCGCCTTCATGGTCAACTACCACCTCCCGTGCCGCCACGTGCTGTACGTGCGCCGCATCGTGCGCTGCAGCTGCGTGCTCCCGCTCGCTGAGCTCGAGCCGCGCTGGGTGCTGGCCAAGGTGCAGCGCTTCTTCGACGTGCAGCGAGGCGAGGCGCCGGCGCGAGGCGAGCTCTTCGAGGCGGGGCTGGACCCGCAGTCGCCTCGCCAGCGGCCGCTCGCGGCACAGCCGGGCGCCTGGCAGAAGTTCGCGGCGGGGCTCGAGGTGGGCAAACGCATCGGCCAGCGCATGATGGAGATGGAGCCCGACGAGTTCGACCACGCCATGCGCTTCTACCACCTCGTGGAGAAGACCATGGCCACGAGGCCCTTCGCCCTCAACGCGGCGACCATCGCGCGTGTGGACGCCCATGCGCGCGCGACTGCGAGGTCGCAGTGGGCCTCTAGCGCCTCGAGGACGTCTGTGCCGACTGCCAGGGTCTACGGCTCCGTGAATGATGCCAGGGCCGTGGCTATGGCCGCCAGGACGAACGTCGCGCCTCCTGCTGCCGTCGCACCGCCCGTTGTGTCGTCTGTAGCGCCAGCGGCGTCGGTGTCGGCGGCTTCCAGGTCGCGGGAGGTGATCGACTTGCAGGACGAGTCGGAGGTCGAGGAGAACGAGGCGGGCGAGGAGGACACTGGTGGACACGAGGACGCGGAGGCTTCGGCCGACGACAAGACCAGTCACGAGAATGCGAAGGACGAGCCGAAGGAAAGTGAACCGGAGGACGAGGCGGAGGGAGCGAACAGTGCGGACGGGGACATGAGCGTGCAGGAGACGGAGGAGGACAAGCGGAAGGACAAGGAGGCCGACTGGGACGCCCAGCATGCGCACGAGGACGACGAGTTCACCACCTCGAGCGCAGGACGACGGGTACCTCCACACAGCCATAGCTGGTCCCTCAGCGAAGAAAACGTCGCGCTCGAGGGCCAGCACGAGGAGCAGGAGGAAGAGCAGGAGCTGGGGTGAGCGGATGCTGCTGGAGAGCCGTTGGGTGTGCCCACGATGTGCACGAAAGCGTGCGAGCGACGCATCACGCAGCCCACGTTCGCCGTTCAGGAAGGCCGTATCGCCGTGGTTGAGCCCCGTGACGTACAACTCGCCCTCGTAGCTGTCGCCGAACTTGGAGGTGGAAAGTCCGCTGGCGCAGCTCTGGTACTCCACGATGCCATCGTTCTCGTCCGACTTGTGTGGGATCACGGACCCAGCCAGTTTGTAAACGGCTTGGTCGGTGGACAGCAGCCCCGAGTAGTTGTCACTGCACATGACGGCCCCCACGTTCGCCTTGAAGGCCGACTGCGCCGCCGCATTCAGCGACGACGTGCTGTAGTTCTCGTCCTCGTAAGCGAAAGCGAAAGCGTGGCCGTGTTGGCGGGACAGTCGCTGATGAGGTTCGCAAGCGCCTGCAGGAATACGCTGTCTCCGCTGCAAGCGCCTTGCAGCCTCGTGCCACCAAATGCACCCGCGGCCCCGGCGATTGTCTCGGGAAGCCTGGAGAATGGGACTGAAGGCATTTCACCTCGGCAATACCAACATGGAGTCCAGGCCTGCGACAGCGCATTCTTGCGCTTCTCGTCGGTCAGATAGAGACAAACAGGAGACCGCGGCCGGCCAACACTAGCAGCCCTGGAAAAATGCGAGAACGGTCTGCACGGCCACGTCTTCAAAGTCGCCGTCCTCGATTATGAACAGGTGAATGTCCTTGAAATCTGCGTCGGCTCGCTTGCGCGCATCGCGTTCTTGGAGGACTTCGAACTCCTTGGTCTGCCACGCTCGGACGCGGACATGGTGCTGCTTGCCTTGCAGCTCGAACCCAGCACGCAGCACTGCGCAGAACGCGTCGATCTCGAGATAGGTCACCAGCTTGTCCCGGGTGCGACCCGGGGCTGCTTAGTGATACCCTCCAGGGTCCACGCCATCGCCATCTCACCACACGATGCGCAGCGGGGAC
>JAADYJ010000694.1:0-16214 GCA_023338205.1 Halophytophthora polymorphica
GCGAGAACAGCAGCAAATCGCGCCACTTGTAGGCGTGCCTGCACTATGCCGTTGGCACAATCAGGCGGAGAGAAGAGAAGTAGGTGCGAGCGGCGAAGGCTTCGCGACGATCGGCATGGCGGAGGTTGCCGCTGAGACGAGGGGCATGGTCGCCCGAAGGCCACCCGCAGCGTAAGGGATCCGAAGCAAGGCCTTGCTTATTGTAGCTACAACCCATACGATCCACCCTTCCCGGTTGTTGTAGCAAGCGCGCCTGTCAAGAGCAGAGCACCATGGAGAAAATGCGTCCGCAACACGAATGTAAAGTGTGCGTTGTAGTATACATGTGCGGCATAGTACAACCAACCCACTAGACTTTCGGCTACGGTCAAGGACCTGGACAAGTCGCGCTTCCATTGGCCACAACCGTCAGTACCTTACGTCAGTAAACTGGGCTAACATGTCACTCGAATGTATAGCGCTTGGTTCACTAAAACGCACTTTACACTCCGAGCGACGCCCACACAGCAAAGCAGCAGCATGGCTCCTCTGAGCGCCAAGCCCGGCGGCGGCGGCGGCGGCGGCTCCAAGGCCAAGGCCAGCGCGGCCGCAGCGCGCCGTAAGGGAGGCAAGGCCGGTGCGCCCGCGGCCAGCGGCGGCACCAGCGTCAGCATGAGCAAGAGGACGCAGGCGGAGGCCGGCGCCGACGCGGCCGCGGCCGGCAGCTCCAGCGGCGACGTCTTCGCGCGCAACTTGTCGCTCATGGCCGTGGCGCACCTGGCGCGCGGCGTGGGCTTCGACGCCGTGCAGCGTCCCGCGGCCGACGTGCTCTGCGACGTCCTGGCCAAGTGTGCGTGGCCCCCGTGCGCTGTTCCTCCCGCTGCGGCGAGCCCAACTCACGTCCCACAACTCTTGCTGCACAGACGTCCAGCGCATCGGCGCGGCCGCGAAAGACGCCGCGGAGCTCGCGGGCCGCACGCAGCCGCGCGCCACGGACGTCACGCAGGCACTGCGCGAGCTGGCGCCAGCGCCCGTGGCGCTGCAGGACCTGGTGAAGGCGCTGGAGACGGCCAAGCGGCCGTTCCCGCGGGACGTGCCGGCCTTCCCGGCGCGGAAGCGCGACCTGGCGGGCAACACCATCGAGCAGACCAAGATCGGACGGCGCGAGAACCTGCCGCCGCACGTGCCGGGATTCCTGCCGCCGCTGCCCAACCGCCACACGTACAGCTCCGAGAGCCGCCTCGTGGTGGAGCGCGAGCAGGATACGAAGCGCGTGCGGCTGGAGCTGCTGGGCCAGAAGTCCCAAGTCCGCCAGTCGCTGCACGGCCTGCAGACCGCGGCGAGCAGTACGTCGCCGTGTTGCCCTCGCGGGTTCGCAGTGCGGTTGCGCCCGTTGTCACGGCCGAGACGAGCGACACAAGGCGCTGACTCACGCTCTGCTTTGGACGTGGTCGTGTGTGGCTCGTGTGGTAGAAACGCCCGCGCCGATCGTGCACCAGCCGTCCTGGAACGCGTTCCAGGGCTCCACGGGCGAGAACGCCACGGAGAACCCCTTCGTGCAGGCCCCCGTGGTCAGCCCCACGGCCAGAGTGAGCAGCATCGCGAGCTGGAGCGCTGTAGTGAGGCCGGAGCGAGGGCTAACGACCCGGATTGGGTGTTCTGTGTGTACTTTCCAGAGCATCTTTGCGCGGCCTGACCGCGAGTTCGCGCCCAACGTGGAGGACGCCAAGGCGCAGACGACGAATCAGCTCGAGAACACGTCCATGGCCATCTCGAAGCTCTCCAAGTACGTGCAGCTGGCTGTCGTTCGCCTGCGCTGCACGGGAAGCCCTGACGAACTCGCCGTGTTGCATGCCCTGCTGCCTTCTCCTGTTGCGTTGGTGTCTACAGCAGCCAAGACCTGGGCAAAGAGGAGAAGATCCTGTCGGGGACATTCCACGACGGCGACTCGGAGTGAGGCCACGGCGGAGGAAGACGCCTGTCCCCCAGTGTCCTCCTACAAGAAACGCAGATTCCCCTCCTTGTCTCCACTCAACAGCGTTCGGTACGATAACGATAGCGACGGCAACGGCAACGGCAACGCCATGGAGGCTTTGAGCGAGCTCAGCCAGAAGGTTGGTCCTGTGAACGCGGCGGAATGCATGCAGTGAGGTACTTGGGCTCATATGAAAGCGGGCTCGCGGAGACTGCAGCCCGCCCAGCAGCAGCCTGGACGACGCACTAGCCTCGTGTGGATCGCGGTTCTCCTCTCGTGTCTGTGTGTGTTTCAGATGCAGAAGAAGAGCGAGAAAGCCTTAGACCAGCTTCTCGTCAGCGCCGGAGCGTGAGGCCACCGCGACGTCCTCGAGGCTGGCCTTGGTAACGACGGCCTTGGCGCTGGCGGCCTCGGCGGTGATGGCCGCCTTGCGGTTGCGCTGGACCAGCTTGAAGACGGCCAGCGCAAAGACCAGGGCGGCCAGAGCCGCAACAACGGCGGCCAGCCCCATAGAGGGCCCGTAGCCGTCCGCCGAGGCGGTGCTGCTGAGCGCCGTGGTGCAGCGCGGGCCGCCCCAGGCGCCCGAGGAGAGACACTGGCACCTTTTCTTCTTGAGGTTGCACGTGCCCGTGGAGATGGTGGAGATGGCGACGGAGCAGTCGTCGTCGCTGTCGCAGGAGGCGCCGCCGTGGACCTCGATCCACGGGTTCTCGGTCGTCGTGTACTCGTCGAGGTGGTCCTCGATCCACTGCTTGGTCGGGTGCGAGGCCGGATCGCAGCCCAGAGACATCGTGGAGCCGTCGGACACGTCCTGGTAGATACGAATGTAGTCGATCTTCATGTACATGGGGAAGCCGTCGCAGATGGCGTTCACCTGGGCGTCCGAGCCGTCTCCGCGGCAGGGATCCCCCGGGTTGGGCGGCGTGGAGCCCCAGCTCGTGGACAGCGCCACGTTGAAGATGACGTAGAGCGGCTCCTCCACCATGATCTTCCTCGGGTTGGACTGCGCGGCGTCCTGTGGCGGCGTCGTCATGGCCTCGGCCGGGATCTCGAACACCACGACGTCTTCCACGGACCACCGCACGTAGCCGTCGTCGCCCGTGACCCACTCGACCTGGTACTTGACGTAGTCCGTGTAGGCCGCCAGTTGCACGCCCCAGTTGGCCGAGATGGCGTCCATCTGGTACTCGAAGGGCTCCATGAGCTTGGTCTTCTCCTCGGCTACGCCGCGCGGGTCGGAGCACTTGCTGTTGGAGCTGTCCGGGTCGCACAGGAAGGCGCCCGTGTAGCCGTTGATGACGGGCATGCAGCCGCCCACGTCGTTCACGCCCCAGTAGCGACTCCCGTCGCCGTCAATGAGCTCGAGACTCGAGTACCCGTCCCTGGACGCCGGACACGTGTTGACGCCGTCGCACGTGTTGCTCGTGATGCCCTTGTCCGCCGACGCGCGCACTGCCGTGGCCGACTGGATCTGGTCGCTCTCCGCCGCGCAGAGCGAGTTGGGCGCGTAGCGGAGCCCTTGGTACCAGCTGCCGTGGCCTCGAGCCGCGTACGTCTTGGTGGGGATGCCCGGGAAGTTGGCCCCCTCGGTCTCGCAGTCGCCCGTGTAGACGCAGTACGGGCTCGAGTCGTTGGTCGGAGGGATGATCCGGAAGGCGTCGGGCATGCCTGGCGCCAGTTGGATGGACGTGGAGATGGCCACGCCGCCGCCTTCCACCAGGTCGATCTCAGGCGCGCCTCGGCCCTGGTACGGGTTCAGTCCGTGGCCGGGGCTGCCGTCGCAGGCGCTAATGCGCTGGCTGGAGCGCAGATCTTCGTCACATTCGTCGTAGCTCCAGGGCCACATGCGGCCCGTGGAGCCCGTAAAGAGCGCGCGGCCGAGGTTGCCCAGCAGCCAGATACCCGGCCATGTGGGGTAAAAGTCCACGTTCTCCACGCGAGCCTTGTCGTTGCCCAGGTCGGGGTTGCCGCTGGCCGAGCCCACGGTGCCGGGCAGTTGGGCCGCCACCTCCATGAGGCCGCCTTGGAAGCAGAATTTGTTCCAGGACTGCACCATGCCCGCGCGGTAGTACATGTGGTGCGTCTCGAAGCCCGGCGGCGTGGCGTACGTGTTGTAGACCGTGTACTGGATGTCCTCCTCCTCCATGACTTTGATGCGGAAGACGCCGCGGCCGTCCGCCTCCGTGTGCGTGTCCGTCATGTTCACCGAGTAGTACTCGAGCGCCGCGTTCACGCCGTCGGGCATCTCCAGCGCCGTCCAGAGGTGGTCCTCTCCGGCCGAGAAGTTGCGCCCGGCCACGTTGAACTCGTCGCTCATGACCAACTCCCACGTGGCTCCGCGAGAAGACGTGACGGTCTGCGCGGACGACGGCGACGCCGCGTCCACCCAGGGCCGCAGCCCCGAGCGCGACGGGATGAGCTGCTTGGCGTCGCCGGCCCGCGCCGACGCGAGCAGCAGCAGCAGCAGCGGGAGCAGCATGACGAGACTGGGCGCGGCGGGAGAAGACGTCTGTGAGCTGGGCTTCTTGCGGCGGTTTCTCGTCTGACGTCGACCTCCCGACTGCCGGGTGCTGGCTAGAGGCAAAAGCTTCCACTTCTTTGCGTGAACGTCGGATAAATCCATGGAATGTCCCGGTGAGATGAGACCTCAAACAGCAAAAAGGTCCCAAACGGGTTGCCGCCCGCAAAATCCATCGCGCAAGTGCGTCCTGGGCAGCCCGACGGGTGGCGGACGAGGTGTTGGCCAAGGCGGGCGGTTTGTTCCTGGGATGGATGCGTGCGGGTTCGCGCTGGAGTGCCGCATGGGGGGGGGGACGTTCGCTCATTTTCTGTTCGAGTCGAATTGGCCTTAATCGCAGTGCAGAGAAGATGCGGTTTGCTCGACGATCACCACATGCGAATGTGCCCGAAGATCGCAAGGCGGTAAAGCTCGCCAGGAAGCTTGGGGCTCACAGCCCATGGACCATGACCCATGGACAACGAGGCGTATGCCTCTGGATTGATCTCGATGACCTCCAAGCCAGGTACGAATTCGAAGCTGCAAGACGATTGGCCGGTGCCTACAAAAAGCAGGAGTGCACGTTTGGTATTGGCTAAAACAGTTTGCATGAGCTCTTGTCTACCTGCGAGGATAACTAATCGACGGCGATCGAGACGAGAACTCAGTGAGGTTCTCCACGCGCCCCCCCGATATCTTCTTCTGCTAGTATCATCGAATGTGCCAACGGCGCTCTCCACATGATAGAGTGGAAACTCGCAATCGCTACGTGGTTTCGTGGAGCGGGGGGAAGGAACCACGTGCCTTCCTCTGCAGCGAATAACATGTTCGCTTGCAATCTTGTAGGCACGCAAACAGGATGCCGTTCGACATTAGCCTTGGCTCGAAAGGCAGTGAACTGCTCGAGCCGCACAAGAAGTTGGTAGTGGAGCAAGGCAGCATCATATTCGTGCATTTGCGGAGCGCGCGTTGATTTTCGCACCACGACGTTCTTGATGCTGCCGAAGCAAGAGATGGAACGAGATATAGTGGCCACGCATCAGTGCATGAACAGAGATGAAAGACGTATATCTCTACGTTGGGTGGGGAATAAAGGTGGATAGGTCGATACTAAACCCATTGGTGTACGCGGTTTGTGAATTTCATCGTACTAATACTCGGTTCGCTCACTGTAGTGCTTTCACTGTTGATACCAGTACGTCACAGATATTGAGCGAGCTTGACAAAGATGGACGAAGTACACGAAGTAAAGGCCAAGCAAGGCAATCTTAGTCTATTGCTTCGTGGAGAATAGACCTGCGTTTGGGGTCCTGCTCACTTGCCTAATCGAGCAAGAAACCTGACAATACCGGTAGGGCAAACATATGTTAGTTCTACTCTCGTTTGTGTGATGCCGGCGCAATCTTGCCGCCGGCGTGAACAACGTCCCCGGGAACTCGAGCCTGCCAGCAAGTCCGTTCCCAAAGCAGCCATTCTCCAACTGCCCACTCCAGCAGCAGTTCTATTCGCCTGCACTGCGTACCAAGTCCACCCGACACTCTCGATCAACTTCGCTCAGCACCATGGTCGTTATCCCTCCCACGTTCATGGCCTTCGAGTACACCGAGGCTGGCGACTTCCTCGAGGTCGTCAAGGTCAACCCGCAGGCCACGCACAAGCCGCTGCAATCGGCGCAAGTGCGCGTGAAGGTGTTGAGCGTCGCCACGAACCCTGCGGACCACGTCATCACCCCCATCAGCGCTGCCATCATGGGAAGAAGTCCATCGGGTGCCGACCCTTTCGGTGTCGGGTTCGATCTGTCTGGCATTGTTGTCGACATCGGCAGTGGAGACGTCAACGGTCTGAAAATTGGCGACGCGGTCTACGGAACATGCAGCTACTCGGAACCTGGTAGCTTTACTGAGTACGCGCGCGTTGACGCCAAGCTGCTGGCGCCCAAACCCTCCAACATGACATTCAACGAGGCGGCGGGCGTGCCGGCAGCCGCACAAACCACCTTTGAAGCCCTGACGCGCTATGGCAAGTTGGCGAGAGGCCAGAAGGTGCTAATCCTCGGCGGCAGTTCTGCTTGCGGACTGTACGGCATCCAAATCGCCAAGGCGTTCGGTGCTGAGGTTATCACGACATGCGGCTCCCGCAACGCGGAGCTTGTCAAGTCAGTGGGCGCGGACCAAGTGATCGACTACACGATGGATAAGTGGAGCGAGGTGTTGACGCCGCACTCGGTGGACCTCATCTACGACTGCAACGTGGAGCCTGCATCCTGGAACGACGCTGCGCAGACAATCTTGAAGAAGAAGACGGGTATCTTCGTGACGATCAACGGCGTCTTCAAGATCAAGGACCCTGTGGAGTCGCCCATTGGTGCTACGCTGCACGAGGTCTTCGCAGAGTTGCGTCCGGAATACCTGGAGTCGCTGAGCAAGCTCATCCAAGCGGGGGAGGTGAAGACCATCATTGACTCTGTGCACCGTTTCGAGAACATCAAGGAGGCGATCAAGGTGCAGATGACGCGCCACGCGCGGGGAAAGATCATCGTGGAGGTGGCCAAAGAGTAGAGAAGCGCTGTCGACCACGTAGCAGCCCCCACCGACCACTTAATGCGTCGAGTGTCATATTTCAGGACCTGCATTGGCCTTTTTTTCGTTCGTGCACGTCAAGCCAAATAGCTACAGATGTCTCCATGTGGGTGCGTTGCAATATTGATATTTTGTTGAAAGAAGAAGCTAGAAGCCTACGACAACGGATCCCGCTCTAGACGTGCGAGGATGCTCGCATCAAGAGCTCAGGCGGCATTGAACTACTTATTCCTTGCACACCTCGATGACGATCTTGCCCTTGGCGCGGCTCGACTTCTGCACCTTGATGGCCTCCATGACGTTCTCCAGCGGGTGCACCGAGTCGATGATGGTCTTGAGCTGGCCGGCCTCGACCTGCTTCTTGAGCTCCAGCAGGTACTCGGTGCACGGCGCGTTGAAGATCTGGTGCAGCGTGGCGCCGATGGGGGACTCCACGGGCTCCTTGAGCGTGTCAATCGTCACGAAGATGCCCGTCTTCTCCTTCAAAACCTTCTGCGCCGCGTCGTTCCAGGTCGCAGGCTCCACGCCGCAGTCGTAGATGAGGTCCACCGAGTGCTCCGGCACCACCTCACCCCACTTCTCCTTTGTGTAGTCAATCACCTGGTCCGCGCCCACCGACTTGACCAGCTCCGTGTTGCGGAAGCTGCACGTCGCGATGACCTCGGCACCAATGGTCTTGGCCATCTGGATGGCGAAGAGGCCCGTGCCGGTGCTGCCGCCCAGAATGAGCACGCGCTGGCCAGCCTGGAGCTTGCCGTACTTGTTGATGGCCTGCAGACTGGTCTGGCCGGCCAGCGGCACGCCCGCCGCCTCGTTGAAGTTCATGTTGGTCGGCTTGGGCGCCAGGAACTTGGTGTCCACGTTGATGTACTCGGCGAAGCTGCCCGTGGCGGTCAGCCACGGCATGGCGTACACGGCGTCGCCCACCTTGTAGTCCTTGACGTCGGCGCCGAGCTCCACCACGGTGCCGGCCACGTCGAAGCCCACGCGGAAGGGGTTCTCCTCGGACGGGGCCGAGGGCAGGAAGGCCGCGCCGTACTGGATGAGCTTGTAGTCGATGGGGTTCACGGCCGCGCTCATGACCTTGACGCGCACCTCGCCCGCCTGCAGAGGCTTCTGCGGGGCCGCAGGGTTGAAGCGGATCTCCTCCATGGCATCACCGAACTTGGTGTACTCGTAGGCCTTGAACGTAGCGGGGACGGTCGACATGGTGGTTGACTGGGGGCAGTTGGGGTTGCTGGGCTGGGTCTTGTCTTGCTGTCTGCGGGGCTTTTTGCGGAATGACAAGATCTCGCCTGGCCAGGGGGGCATCAACTTGGGCTGATGTAAACCGGATCCGGACGCGCAATCCGGTGTGGGAGACCTCGAGCCTGGGACAGACTCTCGTCACAGTGTGGGACAAGCTCTGAGCCATAGCGAGCCCAAGTCAAAGGCAAATCGGGGCGGAACGAGATGAGTCTCCGATGACAAGTGCATCCGCAGGCTCTGCGGATGACGTATCATGTCTACTTGTTCGATAGCGAATGAGAGGACGGAACGACGGAATATACTGCCATAGTGAGGAAAACCCACCAATTACGTCTGCTTCACTCTACTTGTATCTTTGTATCACTGTGACCGCTTCCTGCACGGACACCAATGCGCTGGCCTGGCCGAGAAGCCCAGAGCGCGCCAGGGAAGTTACTCGGCACCGTAGCGAAGGTCACTGCAGACTGCATGGCTCTTCGGCGCCACATATGTCGTCGTGAGGTAGCAAGGCGCTGCGTTTCGCTTGGAATTGGCTTCTGTTCCAATGAACGCCCTTGGTCTGAGCCAGCGGAACTTCCGCGTATACCATTAGCACCGAGTAGACTGCAGCGGGCCATACCCACGCTATAGCTCTTCGCAGCGTTTGGTTCACCCCGCTCGTGTGCGGTCACTCTCCGAGTCTTGCCGTTTGATGGCTCGAAACCACGACGTCGGCTGGAGACGTTGGGGTTTCGACGGACAAGTTTAGCCTCCGAGTCGGTCTCCTCTCTGTCTCGGGTCCTCGTCCTCCTCGCTGGGAACCCTATCTCGCTGCAACGCTCCTGCGTCGAACCCCGATCTGCGGGGCCGAGTGCCATGGACACCAGCAGTCCAGAGTTCCAGGAGGCTCTGCGCGACCACGCCAAGAGTTTGGGCGTGGACCCGGACAGCGAGGGCTTCCTGCTGCCGCTCGTGCAGGAGGCGCTGCTGGCGGAGCTGCCTCCAGACTGGGAGCAAGGCGAAACGGAGGATGGCACGCTCTACTACTTCAACACGAGCACAGAGGAGAGTATCTGGGAGCACCCGCTCGACGCGCACTACCGTGAACTCATCCAAACCAAGAAGCAGGACCGCGTGGCTGAGAAGCCCCACAGGGAGGCCGTGGAGGCCGTGGAGTCACCCAAACCGCCCGCAGTGACCAGCAGCGTCGACGTCTACAGCTTCGACGACGTGAGCGATGAGGACGAGCCCAAAGCGGCCACTAAGACGCCGTCCGAGACGAGAAAGTCCCGCATTGGCGCCCTGTTTGACAACCCCAGCGCCCAGACACCAGTGGTGCACAAGCCTGTCAGCGCTCTACCGACAACGTCGACGCCCGTTACGGGCTTTGGCTTTGGTCGTGATCGCTCCTGGCTGCTGGACGGTGACGACGATGACACTCCGCCCAAGCCACTGGTCCCAGCAGCGACAGCAACCGTGGCGACGACACCCACGTCCTCCATCAGCTTCTTGCAGCAGGATACGTCTGTAGCGCCGCGCGTGGAGGAGAAGCCAAGTGTGACCACGCCAATCTCGAGCTTAAACAGCTTCGGCTCACGGCGTTTGGCTTCCTCGACACCCAGCAGCAGTGCAACGGGGCCTTCGGACGCGCTGGCGTCGCTCGTGAGCTTAACGCCGCAGCAGGACGCAGGGCAGATGCGAGGAGCGGACTCGCGGCGCTCTGGAGTCATTCACGCTAGCGAGAAGAGCCCGTTCTTCACGGATTCGCCACGGGAGACGGCGACTCCCTCGGGTTCGACGTCTCCCATGACGCTGGCCAAGCTGCAAGGTCTGGAGAAGAAGCTGGAGGACGCGACACGTGAGCTGCAGCGCGAGCAAGCGGCCCACGCGGAAACGACGAAGCAACTTGCGACGGCGCAGCTGGACGCCAAGGAGAGCAACTACCTCAAGATGAAGGTCTCGGAGCTCAAGGCCAAGCTGGGCGAGCAGGACGCCCAGGATAAACAGCAGCGCGACGAGCTGACCGCGCTCAAGCGCGAGAACGACAGGCTCTCGAAGCAGCAGAGCCAGAAGCTCAGTCGAGACGAAGCCGCGCAGAAGCAGCGCGAGGCCCTTGAAGCCAAGCAGATCGAGCTGGACGCACTGCAGCGGCATATTGCAGAGCTACAGACGCAGCACGAGGCCACCGATACTAGCCACGCTCAAGCTCTGGCGGCCAAGGAGAACGCACTGGTGGACGTTCGCGAGCAGGTCACTCAGCTCCAAACTGCACTGGCGAGCGAACGAGAGCAGCGCGTCAAGGAGATCGCAGCGGTTCGTGAGCAGCACACCACGGAGGCCTCCGCGCTTCGCCAGCAGCTCACAGAGCTCGAACGACAGCTCCAGACCGCCCAACGTACTGCCGAGGACTCCACCAAGCGATGCGAGCAGCTCGGCTCTGTCCAGGACAAGCTGCGGAAGCAGGAGACGCTGGCGAGAGAGCTGGAGGACGCCAGCCGCGACCTCAAAACACAGGCGGAGCGAGCAGCGCGCGACGCGGACGAGTGGCGCAAGAAGCATGATGCCGCGGCCACCGAGCTCGAGGCCCAGCGCGGTGAGGCTTCTGGCCTGCGAGCCGAGCTGCTGCAGACCCAGAGCGACGCACACAGGTTGGCCAGCAGCGCCGAGCAGCAGCAGCAACAGCAGCAGCAGGCCCTGGAGCGCGAGCGACTCACGGCTGAAGCGGAGGCCCAGGCGCAGGCCCGCATCCAGAGGCTGCAGACGCAGTTGAGCGCCCAGTTGGACGAGCACTCGACGCTCAAGACGCAGCTGCAGACGGAGATCCGCGAGCTGCGAGGCGAGCTGGCGGGCGTGCAGGCGCAGGAGCTCAAACCGCTGGAGAAGCAGCGCGACCAGCTGCAGCGCGAGCTGGAACGCACGCTGGACCGCGCCTCGGGGCTCGAGAAGGAGCTGCGAGTCGCTCGCCAGGACCTCTCGACGCAGACGGACAAGACGCAGCAGCTGGAAGTGGAAGTGGACGTGCTGGTGCGACGTGAGCAGCAGCGCAAGGCGCAGCAGGAGGCGCTCAGCAGCGCCAAGAGCGCGGCCGACAAGCAGCTCGCGGACGTGCAGGACGAGCTGCTCACAGCACAGCACGACCGGCGGGTCGAGAGTGACAAGCTGAGCTTCCGCGTGCGGGAGCTGGAGAGCCAAGTGGCCCAGAAGGAGTACGAGGGCGCGAGACTCGAGGAGCGCTTCGCCAAGGCCGAGGCGTGGCACCAGAAGGAAGCGGCGCGCGTGGAGAAGCGAGACGCGCAGCTCCTGGAGCTCCGCGAGCAGCTCACGGCGCTGCAGGCTCGCAACGTGGAGGCCGAGGCCGGCGCGGTGCTGCAGGAGCTGCGGGAGGCCAAGCGCCAGGCCGACGAGAAGGCGCAGCAGCTCCAAGGCGAGCTGAGCGAGCAGCGCGAGGCCGGCAAGTGCGACGCACTGCGGCACGCCGAGGAGCTCAAGCGCATGCAGCAGGCGGTGGAGTGGCAACTGCCCCAACTGGCCCAAGCCTGCGTGACGCGCTCGAGCGACGAGTGGGCGCGGAAGTGCCGCGCCGTGACGCAGCAAGTGCGCGACGAGCTCACGACGCGCGCGCTGGAGGAGCGGAACGCGCTGGTGGCGCGGGAGCACCAGGCGCAGCAGAGCTGCGAGCGGCTGGAGCACAAGCTCAAGGCGGCCGTGGCCGAGAGCGAGTTCCTGCGACGAGAAGTGCACCGCCTCGAGGATAACAGCAAGGTCCTGTTGGAGCAGCTCCACACCATCCGTGTGTATTTGACGCAGCGCCCCATGGTCACAGGCGCTGCGAACGCGGCGTGGGCGTGGCCAGGAACGAGTGCGGCGGCATCGCAGCCGTGTGCGGGATCAACTGGAGCAGCGGTGGGAGGCGGTGCCACGCCGTTGAGCCCGTTCAGCGACTACGCCACGGTGAACCAGCTGAACGCGCAGCTTAACGTGCTCCACGCGCAGTTCCAGCAGCTCTTCGATGCCAGTGAGCAGCGTCGAGACGTGGTGGCGTCCACTAGAAGTCCGACCTTCTCGCCCAGCGAACGGTTCGAGATCCCGAGCTCACCGCAGGCCAAAGCTGGAGGAGGCTTCAGCAAGGAGGATGCGACACGGGAGACGGAGGAGGACGCGACGGTGCAGCGACTGGCATTAGACGCGCTACTGGAGCAGAAGCTGGCCACGAATGAGCCCCCCAGCGCCAGTTCTCCGGCCATCGGGGACGTCCACAGACAGCAGGAGGAGCTGCTGACGTCTCTGGAGTCGCTGGGCGTGGCGTCCGGGCCGCAGTGGCTGCCTGTGGCTTCTTCCGGGGTGGCAGCGGGCTCTGGAGCGGTCATGGGAACTTCTAGTACTGGAGACGCGCTGCGCTTCGAGCAGCAGCCTACGAGCACCTTGTGGTATCAACAGGACTACTGGCGCCACAAGTATCAGTGACGGGCTCAAGTTGAACCTATATTGTGGCATAATGGGACAGTGATTTGTACCATATGCTGAACACCAGGTTTTCGACTGCCAATCTGCTGGTGTCGCTCGAAAGCGAAAGCGAGCGGAGCCGGAGTCGAAGATGGTACTGCGTGCTGCTTGCTCTACGCGGGGCGGTGACGGCCGCTGCGTCTCGTTCCGCCCCTGCCCCCTCCCCTATCGCGCCGCGCACCTCACGCTTCGCCTCGTGCGTGGTGTGCTGTGGTGTTCACCGTGCTGACTGCTCGCTCTCGTGCGTTGTCGGCAGTTGTTCTATTCGTTTTTCAAGACGCTCATCGGGAAGGAGGTGGCTGTGGAGCTTAAGAACGACGTGGCGCTCATGGGCGTGCTGGACTCGGTAGACCAGTACCTAAACATCAAGCTGCTCAACGTGGCCGTGGTGGAGGGCGAGAAGTTCCCGCAGCTGGTGCGTCTCGCCTCGCGTCGTCCGGCGCTCGATCCGTTTTACGCGTGTCCTAACGCTGCGTCGGTGTGCTTTGCGCTGCCTTTGACTGGTGGTGGCGCAGATGAACATGAAGAACTGCTTCATCCGCGGCAGCTCCATCCGCTACGTGCAGATCCCGGCGGGAGAAGTGGACACGGAGCTGCTGCAAGACGCCGCGCGCCGCGAGGCCTCGGCCAACAAGCAGAGCTAGACGCGCGAGGCCATCAAAATAGGGACACCACCATACGTTTTGCTGTGGATTGCTATTCGCTCACGTCTTCCATGCACTCTGTCGAGAAACCCAAGCTACACACTAGCGCACAACGGGGCGTGTAAAGTTCCCCCTCACGCTCCATTTCCAGATCTTTGGTACGTGGCGTCCTGTAAACAACCGAGACTTTCACCCGAGGTGAGCTTGACGCGATGGTTCTTTGCGTCGTTACACTTTACCCATGGAACAAGCAGAAACTGCGGATGAAAAGCATGCGGGTTCTTTCATTCCCCTTGCGGGCAGGCAAAGCAAGTAGCAATGGGAGCAAGGAAACGAGATATATAGACAAGCTACAGAGACGGACAAGACGCGACGGCCCCTGCGACGACAGCGAGAGCTCCTGCTGAAGGCGCTGTTGGCTCCGCGAGGACGACATCCTCTGTGGACATCGCCGCGGCTTTGGGGCGAGCAGCAGACAGCGCATGGGGCGGAAAGGGCTCTCGGAGCAGCGCTTTGAAGCGTTCGGCGCCGACTGGGAGCACTCGCAGCCGCTTGGGTGGGGAACGTCGCGGTCTTCTTGTGCGTCCGTCTTGACAACTCGATGAGAGGAAAACGGGATCCAGGAGAAGTGGAGGAAGGCAGAGGGTGGCTCGACCACGGTGCATCTGGCAAGCGTCGCCCACTGGATAACGCTCGAGATGTCGAGTGGCGGGGCAAGCCGAGACGCGCTCTACCAGCAGAGCTTGCCCGGCAGATACTTGTCGATGAGCGACTGGTAGTAGGGCCAGAGCTCGTTCACATCCGGACGCACGTCGGCCTTGGTGTACAGGTCGAACTTGTTGAACTCGAGCACCCAGTCGAGCAGCTCGTCGTCGTCCTCGGCCATGAGGTGCGCGTACTCCTTCTTGTTGTGCCACGGGTAGCATGAGTGGTAGCGGATCATGGCCAGCCCTTCCTCGGGAATGCTCGTCTGGTTGAACTTGAGCATCTGGTAGAGGTACTCGTCGTGGCCCCAGGCGAAGCGCAGGTTCTTCATGCCGCAGTGCGGCTCGTACATGCCGTACTCGGTGTTGTAGCGCGAGTCGTGCATGTCCGGGTTCGTCGAGTTGAACTCCGGGAAGACGACCGTGTCCGGGATGCGGCAGCCCACGACCCACGTGTCTCCGCCGAGCGCCCACTGGTCGCCGTCCGCCGTGCCTTCCTGGCCGTCCTCGGCCGCGCCCCACAGGTACTGGATCTTGCCCATGTCGTGCAGCAGGCCCACGAGCTGAAACCAGTCCGGGTGGCCGGCCGCGCGGATGCCCTCGGCCGTCTGCAGCATGTGCTCGAGATTGGGCAGCGACGAGTCCGGGTCCGACGAGTCCACGTAGCCCTGCAGCGCCGTGAAGGCCTCCCAGACCGTCATGGTCGTGTTGGCGAAGCGGCCGTACTTGGCCTGCATCTTCTCCTGGAAGGCCACGGTCTGACCGCGCCGCATGAGCGCGTAGTGGCGCTCCACCATCTCCTGGCGCGCCGAGTCGGCATAGTTGCGGAACTCCTCCTCCTTCTTGCCGGGCGTCACCTTGCCCGTCTTGGGCACCTCCATCTTGCTCGTCTCGCCCGTCGTGGTGCCGGCCATGGTGGTGGTGGGTAGTGGCGGCGCCTAGTGTTTCGTTAGCGACTCGGGTAGTGTTTCCTGCTCGAAGGCCAAATCGGAAGTGAGCGCTCGAAGGCCAAATCGGAAATGAGCGCTGCAACTGCAACCACCAGCCTTGTTTCTATAGGTGCAGAGATGGTACTGGAGCCTAAGCCTAACGAGGCTTTCTCAAGTTAGCCTACCGATCGCCAGTCGAGCTGAAAAAATGCGGCCTGTTGGCGAAACCCCCGTTGGTTGGTGCGCAAGCTGACTGCGGTGATCTGCACCCTACGCAGTTGAACCACCCGAATCTGGCGACCACCAAGGTCTTTTGCGCCAATGGCGTCGCCGCGTGCGCCCTTTCGGTCAATCGCCGGCCAGCACGACCTGATAATCCCGCGAAAATCGTCCACAGCGAGCCAGCGCGGGAGCATGATGCGCGGCCCGCTTCTCAGCAAGCGAAGATCACGGGCTGGGTTGGAGAGCAGGATGAATGGCCAGCGCGTAGATGTCGGCGCGGCACTGCCGCGGGCAACCGTGCAGATGCGTCGTGCGTTCAAGGGTGCACACTTGGGATGGAGGCGGGAACGCGATCGGAAGCTATTCGCGGAGCGTGACGCAGCGCCGTTTCGATATCAATTCTTGAGGTAAAACCTCTGGGATCGAATGAGATGCCTATCCTCATGCGCAGGCCGACACTCGGCCGAGCATCGGCCTCCAATGCGCGGTTTCTGACACTTCATAGGGAAGCTGAACTCGGCAACTTTCCATTGGCACCTATCCTTGAAGCTGTGAAAGTGCAAGAACTTGGCTGATTTGATTCGCAAGATGTGTGTTTGAAGTCGACAGCCCCTCCCCGCGCTCGCCAGCGTGATCAAGAGTGCAGTTTGGTCTCCCACGAATAGGTCGTCATGTGAATACAGCGTAATCTCGTGCCTCTCGAGCTTTTTTCTTGGTTGGTTCATCGGGTCTATTTAAGACGTTAAGCCTATGCAACTCCGGAAAGTTTTCTTCTGAGTCATGCCGCCGCCAGTGTCGCTCGCTTGAGGAACCAAGGCGCCGCGGGAGCCATGCAGGGAGGTATCGAGGGGCTGTTGATCAAGTCCGGGGTTAATACGCAGGATGCTGATGCCGTGTAGCTGGATGTCCAAGAGCCCAGTCTTGGGGTACCGCCGCGGTAGCGCGTGCGTCTCTA
>JAADYJ010000695.1:0-16214 GCA_023338205.1 Halophytophthora polymorphica
CCCCCCCCCCCCACCAACACACAGTCGACGGAGACTGCTACAGATCCACAATTGCTTGCGCGACCCTCACGGACGGATCGTGGGGTGACGGTGCCACGACGCGAGCTGCGGGCAGTGGCGGTAGTGCGTCAAAGAAGAGCTGGTCCAGTGGCAGATGCAGCTCGTCGGCTGCTCCGTCGTCCTTGTTCACGTGTGAAGCCTCAGCTTCAGCCTCACCTGTGCTCTCAGCGTTGGGCTTCACAATCTCGTGAAGCTGTTGCATTTGCTCGAGCTCGTCCGCCTCAAGCTCGCGGTCGAGCAGTGCTCTCCAGTCAGCAGCAAAGGATTGCCACTCCTCTTGGCCACAAATCAACTCCTCTGGATGATTTGTCTGCGTGATATCAGACAGGGGGTGGCTGGATGCAGGAGGCTCCAATCTCTTGAGGCTTGACGCAAAACCAACGTGAAGCAGCAGCTCCACCTGCTCCGGTCGTTCGGTAGTCTGCGCGATGGTAGGGACGAAGCCGATGCCGCGCACGACACGCTTCACATCAGCGGTAGCAAGTGCCACGGCATAAACGCGGCAGCAAAGCGCGCAAATCTCCGGGTGGGAGTCCGATACGAAGGAGTAGAAGGACGACACGTCGGCGTAGTCACTTGTAGTATCCTCGTCGAACGGGAACTGGCGCATCTGGTAGGCGTTCAGGATCTCTTCCATCTTGGCCCTTGGGATCGGGGTCAACAGCGCTGACGACGCTGCGTTGGCCTGTGCATTCTCACTTCCCACGTTGGGGGGCTGGCCGAACCAGCGCTGGAAGTAGATCTGGAAGTACGAGGCGATGGCCTTCCACTGCAGTGCGCTGCTGCTCATATCCAGCCTTGCCGTGTCCAAATGGAAGTCGAACACGAAGGCCAGCACCATGACTGGCAGGTCGTAACGCTGCCACATGGCGTCCAGCAGCCCATGCAGTCGGTTTGCGGCGGCGGTCACGTCCGCGCTGCTGTTAACGTCCGTGTCGTGTGCGAGTGCAGTGTACTGCTGGCTCATGCGACCAAGTTGGTACATGACGTGGGCCAATGTGAGGCCTCCGTGCACTGTGGTCGCGAACTCCGAACCGGCCACGTCCTCCTCCTCGCCCAGCTTGGGCTTGGGCTGAAATACGAGGCTGTGTGCTTCTCGCAGTGGCGCCAGTAGAGCGTTCAGGTCATGCAGCGTCTTCCAAAGCTGGCCATCGCCGCCAAGCACGAGCTCTTGCAGCGCCGAGGGCGGAGATACAGCAGAATTATCGCCACTGCTGCCACTTTGGTCCAGTTCACCCGAGCACACCGCGGTAATGGCATCGCTGAAACGTAGCGTCGTGGCCAGGCAGGCCAAGAAGGAGAACCAGTTGTCCCGCGTAGGCAGCGGGATACGTGCGCTCGGGTCGCCGCTCGCAGCATGCAGCGACGCCAGGAGCTGCGCGTTGGAGAAGTAGGCGGCCACCTCGACCAATTGACCCACAGCCTCGCAGAAAGCTTCGTGGGCCAGTATGGTGCCTGCCAACGACGCCAACAGCGCCGAGAGGCAGGGCACGACAAGTAGCGAATGCCACCGCGGGGTACGACACACCCGTCGAGCTGCACTCAGCACCACGGCCGAGTCGGCCACCACGCCCATGACGCAGATGTTCTGCTTCTGAAGTTCCAGCAGAACATCCTCAATCGCGCCGGCCAACGGCAGTAGCAGAGCCGTGGAGCTGTCCTCGTCCCCCAGTGCGGCCGCAGCGTGACGCTGTTGTCCTCCCAGGTCCACCACGCGCACGCAGGCCGCATCACCGTTGGAGTTCACAAGTGCAAAAGCCACTAACTGCTGCAGGTCCAGCGTTCGCCAGCAGGTTACGCTCAGCGTAAGCCCGCCCTTGATGGTCGAGTTGAGCATTCCTTCCTTCACGCGGTCCAATTGTCCGCGGGCCAGACCCACCGCCGTGTCCGATAGGAAAGCGTGACTTCCGATAGCACTGATAGCCGCACCGTTATCTCCACTCTGCTGCGCCTCGGGCGTGATCAGCCGCACCAGTTTCTGGAACTCGGTCTTCTGGAAGACGGAGAGCGGCAATCCCGCCGCCACTGTGGCCTGCAGCAGCCGCACCTTCCAACCCACTGGCTGCTCCACATCCCCTCCACCGCGACTTCCGGTTCGGGTACGTTTGGCTGGAGTGGTGAGATACTCGACGCTCGCGTTCATGGAGGCTCGAGAAGGCTGTCCCGAGCTGCTGAAGCCCCGCTGCGTTTTGCTACCATGACTACGGTCGCTGACACTTGAATTGAGATGTCCAGCGTCCACAATGTACACGTTACTGTCGTCCACCGAGGTCGTCGCATCTCCAATCCCCCCACCTACAGCCAAAGAAGCCTCGTGAGCTGAACGCTTGGCAGACACCACGCCCAGCATTTGTTGCTGTTCCCGCTCGGAGGACGCCACAGTCGTATCTCCAATCTGGGAAGCCGCATGGCGACTTCCAGTCTCGGCGCTCTGGCTGTGCTGGTGGCCCGCCTTCTTCTTGGCCAATGCCTGGCGTTCTCGTTGGTTGCAGAGCTCCTTGATCTCCTCCACGATCTTGCGCGGGCAGTTGGAGCAGCTCTCCAGGTGACGCAGCATGTCGGGAGATACACCGCGCGTAGGAGAGACCTGCGCTAAGCCGTGCCGCGCCACACAGTAGCTGCAGAAGGCGTGGTAATGGTAGCGGTTGCGCTTCTCGCCGCGGTGGAAGTGCGCCCAGAGCGGGTGCACGGGCCTGCCTGTGCGCTTAAGGCTGGACTCTGTGTGCGTAGGCAGCCCCGCAGGCGAGCCAAGGTCAGGGACAGCACCAGATCCCGCTTCTGCACCGGAGGGCGCGCCTTCGGGCGCCTTGGCGGCCTGCTCGGCATCCAACTGCTCGCGCTCGGACAGCTCCATGTCCATGGCCCGCTCAATTGTGCGCATTCGTGCGCCGATCGTGCGAACTTTACTGCAAACACGAACTTTACGCGATTTTGACCACATCTACGACTCTTAATTGGAGGAAAAACTGTCTCGGCCAGATTTCAGGCATTGGATTGGTGAAAAAGATGCACAACCCGACGGACGCCTTTCCAGCAGTGGCTTTGACTTTGACACGCACCAAAAAGCTCTAGAGGAAGGAGAGCATGGCGACGAGCGTGCTGTTCGTGTGTCTGGGCAACATCTGCCGAAGTCCAGCGGGCGAGGCGGTGCTCAAGGGTCTGACGGCCGAAAAGACAGCTTCCACGGGCGGTGTCGTCGCGGCGCCAACGCTGCATATCGACTCGTGCGGCACCGGCGGCGGCAACCCCAACTGGTATGGCGCCGGCGGATGGTCCTACCACGAAGGCGAAAAGGCCGACGCACGCATGACGAAAGAGGCCAAAAAGCGCGGCTATGTCATGACGTCGCGCGCGCGGCCGCTCTCACCGCGCGACCTGGAGGAGTTCGACTACATCATCTGTATGGAGGACAAGAACCGCGTCGCCGTGCTGGAGGCGGCCGAGGCCTGGGGTGGTGCTGCCAGTCGCGACTTGGCCAAGTCCAAGGTGCGTTGCACAACCTTGCAGGTGATTTCATGTACAAGATTTCTGGGAACTGGCTGTGCTTACGGCGTTGTGGTGCTTTGTTTCGGCACGCAGATCTCTTTGATGACGTCGTACTGCCGGAAGTTCACGGACGCCACACGCGTGCCCGACCCATGGTATGAAGGCGGCTTTGACCATGTGCTCGACCTGCTGGAGGACGCCTGCGCTGGTCTCTACGACCACATCGCAGCCAGCAAGGCGGCCTGAGCAGGCTTAGCTTCCCGAGAGTGGCGCGATCTTCAATTCTACTCGACAGCTCGGACAATTAAGGGCAAAGCGAAGGCAATTCATCAGCACGTGCTGTTAGTTGTATTTTTGTGGATCTCACAGGTGCCTTCTACATTGTGACAACATCCTCTTGTCCTTCGGCTCTCGGTGCGCTCGATCACAATTTGGTAGTCTTCTCATATGTTCTGGATCTCCTCCAACTTGCCATCAGAGTCAAAGGTGTTGAACGGCGGGGTGTCAGCCAACGTTGCCTTGTCTTCTTCGTAAGACAACGGCGCAAGCAAGTGCGGCGCTGCAGTGAATACTCCACTCTGGTCTTCGACTCGATGGTGGTGGAGAACAGGGTCCAGACTTGGGTTGATCATCGCCGTGGAGACTGCAACACGCTTCCAAGCCGCCTCGGAGCTGTTAGAACCAGCTCTGGGGCTGCTGACGTCACGACTGTTGTGTCCACATCGAGACTCTTTCGCCTTCTTCTTGCGCACGGTGGCAGCGGCGATGACGTCGGTGGGTCGAGCCACATCGCTTAGTTGATGCACCAAGTTGCGCATGCTCCCGGCTACTTCCTGCTCCTCAAAGGCGGCGAATTGGACACGACAGCGCACGCGTGAGTCACAAAATATAGCGGCATAGTTCGAGGGGTAATACCTAGTGTGGTGTCGCACCTCAGTCGGCTCCAGAGCAGACATCTCCGCCTGCATGAATCTCTGTACGTTGACCTAGGCCATGAAGCGGTCGAGAATTGTCAGCAAACGGTCAAGCCGCCAACGTCAGGTATACAATGCTGCACTGTGGGCCAAGTGGACACAATACCGCAAGAAGAAATACGGCGACTCACGTGGAGGAAACGCGCGTGCTCCTGCTCGAAGTGCGTGGCGGCACGAAAGAGTCGTCCCACGTGTGCAATGGTCATCCAAGCTGGTTTGCCGTAGCCCAGCTCGCTTTCTGCTGGCCGCCGCCGTCGACCTTTGAGCCTTGATAGGAAGAACTGCGTCGCAGGCAGCGGCGTGACTTGCTCCGAGGGGGATAACTCTGCTTCCTCCTTCACTTCAAGGCGTTGGCGGCCGTCCTTGGGATGCTCACTGTGTGAGTGGCCTGGAGTCTCGACGCCGCGCTCCCCTTCCAGGTCGACAGTTGCGCGTTTGGCTCGCTTACTGGCTCGCGTTCTCACGCCGTGCGAGACGCGAACTTTCTTGGACAATTGGCGCTTGCGTCGCTTGGTCGAACTGCTATCCAAGTCACTTGTCACGGCGGAGCTTGGTCTAGTGGTCTTCCTGTCGCTAGGGGAGAGCGATGCCGTTGCTGGAGCTGACGTGGTGGGCGTCTTTGCCAATCCCACAGCGTCGTCACTGGCACCTTCGGCATGCTCCGGCGGGTCACTAGGAAAAAAGCCGGAGCTTAGTGACTCGTTCACACACGGCGATGACTGCGACGACGGTGACGACAGCAGCACTTCGTCCTCTAGTAGCTGTCGCTTAGCGTCCACAGCTAAGGTTTCCAGTTCGGCCGCTTCCACATCCGGAAAGTGATCGAATATCTCTTGAGCTGGTAGAGTCTGGTCCACCGGAGGTTCTGCCTCGAGTTGTGTGGACGCTGGACTTCCGCTGGGCCGCAGCAAAACCTGCCAGGCACGACACCGGCACGTTGGGTCCCCGTTGGCTTCGCTTCTTGGCAAAAGCGCTGAAGCTGCCGGTAAGAAGGAGGACGATACGGGACACATGGCCGTCTGCACCTCTCGGTAGTCTCGGATTTCAGTGAGCACACTGCCGTTCGAGCATGTGCAAGCAATCTACAAGCACAACCAGAGCAGTAAGATCCACGTTCTCGGTAGCAAATGTAAACGTAGCAATGATACGGAGCCCCCACCATTTCGGTGAGTCCGTCCGGGACGCGGCCGCTGTCGATACAGGCCAGGAAGTAGCTGCAGCAATGCAAGTGGAGGCTCAAAGTCAGGAAGGAATGGGGGAAAGCGTCAAACGACCCCAAAGATGGACACGTATAGAAGGAGAAACCTTGACTCGGCGTCGTAGGGCTGTGCGAAGCCCTCGATGCACTCGTGCTGCTTATTGAGATGGCGACAAACGAAGCCGTCGAAGAAGAGCGCCACCACGAGGCTACACTTGGGCGCCACCTTCTTCTTGGGCGTGATCTCGTTGTGGGATTCGCTCACCCTCGTGGCTCCAGACTTCTGCATGTGGCTGTTGGTGCCCAATGCCCTTGCCTCGTATGTGGACTCGACAGTGACGGTCTCGGAGTCGTTCCCACCGCTGCAGTTTTCGTCCCCACTCGATCGCAAGGGCGACGTCAGACTCATCGAGTGATTGTCGCCCTTGTGATCCGGTGTCTGGCCTTTCAACGATGACCCGCGACTGGAGCGCGTGCAAGTGGAAGCGGACATGTTCACGGCGCGGCGTCTGCGTTTGGAGTCGCTGGCAATGTCGAGGCGAAGGTGGGGCGAGCTCTGCTGTCCAAAGTGGCAATGGCTTGGTGTCCCGACTGGGATACGGGCGCGTATCTAGGCTGAGTCTGCCCTTTCGAGATCTCTTCAACACGGAAGGATATGCGCGATTTCAGTCCGGATCCCACCGTTTTGCTTGATTTGCAGGCGTTTCGAAACGGAGATCGAGATGGAGTTAGGGAAATGTACGACAAAGTACACGTAGTAGTGGCAACAGCTTCAAGCGAGGAGGAAGGCAAGATATGGCAATAGTTATCGGGTGAAACGCACCACGGCGCGGCCCGGGTTACTCGTCCTGCTGTTGCTTGCGCTTCTTGTGCTTCTTGGAGGGCACGGCCATGTAGTCGTCCACTGAGGCGCTGGCCGTGGCAGCCTTCGCCTTCGAGGCGCCCTTCTGGCTCAGGAACTTGTTCTTGAGCGCCTCCACCGAGGTGGCGCGGTGCTTCTCGGCCTGCGCCGCCGCCTTGTGCTGCTTGCGCTTCTGGGCCGTCTCCTTCTCGCTGGGTGCCTCGAACTCGGCCAGCTTGTCGGCCTTGCGCTTCTGCAGCACCTGCACCTTCTCCTCGTGCTTCTTCTGGTTCTTCATGGCCTTGCGCTCGTGCTCCTTCATAAAGTACTCGCCGCTCTCGATCTCCTGGTCCACCTTGCTGGCCACGGGCGCCGGCGGGAAGGGCGTGTACTCCCTCTTCTCGCGCACGCGCTTGGGCTTCTTGGTCTGCACGTTCTGCTTCTTGAATGTTGGCAGGAAGCGCTCCCAGTTCTCGCCCTGCAGCTTCGGGTCCTTGGCCAGCTCGCGCTTGATCATGAGCCGCTTCACGTTGTAGATCGGGTGCACGTTGGCGAAGCAGTCCTCCACAATCTTGCGTACGCTGCGCAGGCCGTGGTACGTGCCCATGGCCGAGACCGTGTTGCCCTGCACGAGCACGTAGCAGTTGGTGAGCAGCTCGATGGCCTTAAGCGTGGCGCCGTCCGGGCCCACGAGCCGCTGCCGCCGCTTCACGAAGCGCTCCTTGTTGCGCACGAGGCCGCCGATCTTGATGATGTCGCACTGCACCTCGTCGTCCAGGATCTTTACGGCCTGGTTCACCGGGATGCTACGCGCCAGCAGCTTGATCAAGTCGCGCGCCTTGAGCACGATGTACGGGTCCGTGGTCTTGCGCGTCGTGCGCACCGTCATGCTGCCCTCCACGAGGTTCAGCTCGCACGCAATCTTGTGCCCGTCCAGCGCCTTGGTCACCAGCGGCCACACTTCGCGCAAGTACTTCTCGCGGTACTTGGGGAAGAGCGTGGCGAAGGAGCTCTCCTCCAGCAGCCCGGGCATCACGCGCTTCTTGCCCTCCTGCTTCGCGTCCGCCACTTCTTCCTCCCACGGCTCCAGCTTCCAGTGGTCGATGTCCTCGTTGTCCCATGGTTTGTCCTTGCGGTGGTTCTTCTTGCCGCCCTCCTGCTGCGCCTCCGCCTCCACGTGGTTGCGCGGCTGCGTGCCGTCGAACTGCTCCATCATGGTGCTGCCCTCTGTGTTGCTACGGCGCGATAAAGCCTCGCCTCGGCCAGCAGTGCTTCGGAACTGGCCTACCTGCCCCTTCCTGCGTCGGCCTTCGGTTGGTGAGCGGCCTTCCAGCCAACCGGTCCGAAAGGGCTGCGATTGGCCATTCGCTAGGAGAGGTCAGGAAAATATGACAGAAGGCAGGTTTGGCTTTGGCTAGGGCTTATTGCGTAATTTACAGAAGTAGAGGACTCCATGGTTTCGAGACACAGCACGGCTCCGATTCCTCACTTCAGCAAATGAGGAGCCAGGCACTAGGGTCAGTTAATTACATGCTAGCCGCTAAAACGTTGGAGGATTTCAACGTTCTACAAATCTGACCAGCTCAACGCAGAATTTTACCTCAGGCCAGCCGCCCATTCTGGTCGAAGTACGTACGCCGGCGCCCGATCAATGCCATGCAGCCGTCACAGAGTGCAAAGTGCGGTGGTGATGAAAGCGCAAACCCCTACTTCGCCAGGCTCTGGGTGGCTGCACCGGCATTGCTTGCTTGCGCCAAGCTTCCCTCCACGCACGACGGTCCCAGCTTCTATGCAAAGCGTTGCTCATTCAGGGGCTTAGGTTCAACGGTACCACCTCTTTGGTACCTTGGTTCCCATCTGGGCGGTCTGGGGCACGCTCCACGGTTGCCCGATGAGGGGGCGGACCTCGCGCGATTGGTCTGCTTTCGAGTCCCAAGGGACCGGAACGCAGAAGAAGAGAAGCCACTTGGCACGAAGGCCAGGAGCAGGCCAGGCGCGCAGGCTCGGGGCTCGGGTGATGACAGACGCGCAGACAGCGATCCTGCCCTGCAGCGCGGTGCTGGACGACGACGAGCCGGAGGAGGAGGAGCCGCATCGGCGCGGCAGCTCCAGCATCAGCGTTGGCATGAGCGGCAGAGCAAACGCAAATGGCGCTGGAGGTGGCGAAGACGGCAGCGCACTGATCGTGAAGCCGCCGTCGATTCTAGAGCCGCCAGCCGAAGCAGCGCTCGACAGCCCACCCGGTCGGACGGACCAGGAGCGCGTTTATCCGTGGCTAACCGCCGAGCAGAACGCCGTGATCCTGGCCGAGTCGACCTTCGTGACAGGTGCGGTGCGGTCGGAGCCTGGCCCGCGCAACAGCATAACCACAGCGTTACTGGCCGACGCGTCCCAGAGCGTGCAGTACGGCACGAACATCAAGATGCAGCGCCGGCACTCCATTTTACGCATGAGCGCCAGCAAGTCCTCCGGTGGCCACGGGCACGGGCTGCGCAAGAGCGCGTCGGTGGAGTTTGTGCTAGATCACGTTCACCAGCACAAGTTCGTGGAGCAAAGCATCCACGAGAGCGTGGCATCGATCGGCCGGGAGGGCCGCGAGCGGGACATGCCGCGGTGAGTAGTTGGCTACTTGCACAGACTCCTTTGGCCGAAATGGTCGCTCGTGCGTGAATATCCGGGATTGTATAGCATCGTAGCCACTGACGTATACGCGCTGCTGTTTCTGTTTAGGCGACTGACATTCGAAGAGAAAGAGGAGCTCTACCGGGTCCGCCCCGACCTCGAGATCGGGCCCGTGCCCTTTTACACCGAGAAAATGCAAGAGCTCAACCGCAGGAATCAGCGCCGCATCATCTTTGCCATGTTCGGCGGCATGATCTCCATTATCCTGCTCCTGGTGGTCTTCTCCATGTGGGACCAAACTGACTGAAGCAGCCACAGCGGGTGGCCAAACGCTAAAGCCTCGCTGCGTTGAAGCGACCGTCCGCTGGGATCCAGGCACGCGTTGACGAAGAATCGTTGCTCGCGTGCGACCAGAGACCATCGAACCGGGCCAAACGGTCGCTGCTTCGATAAGCAGCGCACAGGAGATTGCAACCAGGAGAGGCTGTCTAGATGGCTGCGGACCCGTCGCCGTGGAGCTTGAGCTCATGTGACTGTCAACTACGAGCAGAAACAACGCGCTCGAGCTTGCGCTGCTGCGCGTAGTATACTTTATCTTATAACATAGTTTGTAGCATTGTGTTGCGTCAAGAAATAAAGCTCCCCAAGTGCCTGTAGGTTATGCCTTCCCGTGCACAAGCATGGCCGGCTTCTGGGTCAGCCGTAGGCCGCGCCCTCCCATGGCTAGGAGCAAAACGACACGAGCCATGCTCAAGAGGCTGCATCATTTGGCTGCCGCTGTCTCCGCTGAGTTGCTCGCGATGTTCAGTGGCAAGGAGGTCGGCCTACTAGCAAAGCCTGCGTGTTGAATTGACAGCATCGCGGTTGCAGCCCTCCACATGGCATGGCTACATCGACTCAGGTGGTCAGTTGGCGTCGTGTCTATGTGCGCAAGTTGACAGACATCCTAGACTTTGAATTTCACACTAAACTAGGATTCACCCACCCATTTCCTACGTTACCGTGGCAATCGCTTATTCTGGGCTGAGTTGCCGCTGCCAGTCGGTTCTGCACTTCGCCCAACAAGCAGAAGACTGCAGTAAAGCACAAGCTGTAAGAGCACACCTGGCGCTGTCCACGAGCCTCCCACTAGCAACCATGCGGCTGATCACGCACAACCTGCTCATGTGCAACAAGAAGGGCGTGGAGAGCGGCTTCCCACTACGCATCGAGGCCGAGGAGGTGGAGGAAGTGGCCTGCGACTTCCAGGCCGCTTTCGTGCGCAAGATGCTGGGCAAGCTGGAGTGGGCCGCCTTCCTGGCGGGCGCCAAGACGCTCGGGCTGGCCGAGGGACTCCCGGAGACAGCACCCAGCGCGGAAGAAGGTACCACTGACGAGGAGACGCTGCGCAAGATCCACCACGCCCTTATGGAGGTGCACGTGAAGAAGGGCAAGCTGGTATGCCCCGAGTCGGGTCGCGAATTCCCCATTATCGACGGCATCCCCAACATGCTGCTGAACGAGGACGAGGTCTAAGCCAGCGTGTCAATCCGTCAGAGAGAAGTCACCGCGCCCGCTTTAATAGATAGATCACCCCCAAAGTGCGCGTTCCTTTGGTTGCTGTAGCTACTGCGGCGACGTGATGCAGAGATGGAGTGCCAGAGCTACTGTTCATGCATATCCAGGGCAAAACCATTCCTTATATTCTGCGTTGCACACGCTACGGTCACAACAAGCTCGCCGGCGCGTAGCGACGCTTAAATGACGAGGTCGGCAGGCTTTCGGAAGTAATCCTTGCCCGTCTTGGAGCTGTCGTAGCTGCACCAGTTCCACCAAAGTACGATACACAGACGCAGAAAGCGTGAGTTTGGGCGTTCCAAGCATCGAGACGGGGGCGAAGTGACTGTGGCATGGCAGCGCTGGCCGAGTGGACACGCACTTGTCGTCGTCGCCGAAGCGTCCGTGCTTGTCGTCATCTGACTTGTCTATCTGTGCCAAGGCCTTGATCCACTGGATGCGGAGCTCAAAGTCACCCTCTTTCTGGTCCGCGATGGCAAAGCCCAGGTTCAGCAGCTTGGCCGGCTCCAGTTCCGTCTCGTCGTCCAGCTTCACGTAGCCCTTGGAGGTGAGCAAGAAATCGCTAAATGGCAACTACACACGCCATCAAACAGCCCATCCCGCATAAAAAGTCAGTTTGCCATTACATTGCTCACAAAAGGAAAATGCACCGGAGAACAATAGATACGTATGCGGATAAAACGCACCTCAATGTCCACCCACTCATTAGCCGGCGTTCGGATAAAGCCCTGGAGGAACAAATGTGCCATACACGTCAATAGGAGTCAAGCAGGATCTACCGCTGATCCTCTACGGCGCTTACCATGTAGATGTTGAGCGGGTTCCAGCTCTCCATCTGCGCGTTCAGTCGGAATCTGTGCGATACAGCAAGCCACACAATTCATCAGTGAGCACCATGCAACTTGGTACTGGGAGCCCAACAAGCGCGGGAGATCGTACTCCCGTCCGTCCGTCATTACGCGCATGGAGATGCCCTCGTAGCCATGGAGCAGCAGCCCCCTGGGGATTGAGGCGCGGACGGCGCAGTAGCCGCTGCGCACGATGCCCACCTCCGTGGGCTGGCACACCATACTCAGCCGGCCAGAAAACACCGCTGTGCATCCATACACACAGGCAAGAAGCCGTTGAGATAAGACTTCACGAGTGTTGGAAGTGCCCTGAGTCATTGGACGCGCTGTACGCACCGGAAGGAACGTTGTCGTCCTTGTTCACTGTAGTGATGACACCCTTGGTGTCCGCGTCCGTGCCTTCCTTGGCGTCGGTGCTGGCATCACTCGAAGGGCCGTAGAACCCCCATTTGCACTCCGAAAGGCCTATGGACGATGAATTACAGTGGCGCATTCAGCGCAGTTTTGATGAGTGTGAGGCATCGCCATGAACAGGAATGACCAACCAGCACCACCGGAATGCTAGGAAGCTACGCACCTCCAATGGACCGGTCGCTGGAGGCCGTCCACTCGCGCACGGAATCCTTGGCGTTGAACAGGAAGATGTCTTTCTTCGGCTCCAGCTTCAGCGGGATGCCGAGCGCTGCAGGTCCATCGCCACACGGCCATACAGCTGCCAGTTAGTACCTCGGCGTGCGGACCTCAGATACACACTTCGCGGCGCCCAAAGAGCAGCGCGCAGACGCGCAAGGCCACATGCACCAGCGAAGCAGACAGGGAGGTCAGCTTACACTGCTTGGAGCTCAGGATGGTGGCGTTCACGGACGTCAGCGCCCGGCGCAGGAAGCTCATGCTTCTCGCCGTCGTTCGCCTCGCTTCGTTGCTCCGATCGCCAGGTGTGCGGCAGCGCCTCGCTTGGGGCTCAACCAACACTCTGGTAATACCGGTACTTTCCGGTATGCAAACCGGTAACTGATGTGGCACGCCGCTCTGTGGAGTCCACACCACTTGTAGCGAAAGCCGAAGCACAAGCGGAAGCGGAAGCGGAAGCGGGAGTCGCCATGAGCCTGCATCTGCCCACGCACCACTGGGGCACTCGGGGCATGGACGCCTACGAGAAGCTGGAGTGCATTGGTGCCGGCACCTACGGGTACGTCCTGCGCGCCGTCCCCCCGCTGCCTTGAGCGGTGTCTCCTAATCCGATGCCCGTGATTTCCTGTGGTCTCGACGTTTGACTTCGACGCTCATGCTATTTGTCGTTGCTGGTCTGGCCTTTGTCTCTGTGGACTGGCAGGCAAGTGTACATGGCGAAGGATAAGGCTACGGAGGAGATCGTGGCCATCAAGAAGATCCGCAGTCTCAACGAAGTACAAGGCGTACGTGTGTCTGTTTGATATCTCGCCGTGCACTGCCTCCCTCGCTACTGACCATGCATCTACGCATCTGTGTGGCTGTTTACATGTGTCAAACGACGACATCGATGTAGCTTCCAGTGACGACGATCCGAGAGATCAAGGTGCTCAAGTGTTTGAACCACCCGAACCTCGTGGAGCTCAAGGAAGTGGTTGTTTCGGCAGAAAACGACGACGACGATGGTGCGCTATGGGTCAAGCATGCAAGCGGTAGCTACCATTAAAGCGAAAATATGGCGCTGACCGATATCGTATCTCGGTATGATCGACGTGCTTCTTTGCGACTTGGCAGCGGAGTTCACCGACAAGGACGAACCGCTGGACTACTGCCACGGCTCCATCTACCTCGTGCTGGAGTACCTGGAGCACGACCTCACGGGGCTCATCGATCGCCAGCATCCGTACGTCCACCAACACGAAGAGCTACGTTCTATCGAGAGCAGATTGGCTGATGCAGTCACGCGGCGGTTGTGGCTATGGCTGTGTCTGGAACAGGTTCTCGGACATTGGGATCAAGAGTCTCATGAAACAACTGCTGGACGTCATGGAGCACATGCACTCCATCGACATTATCCACCGGTATGTACGCGGTTTTCTTTTTGTGTCGGGCTAATGATGCACTGGGCCTGCTGACGATTGTGCACGATGTGTGCGCGTGTGTGGCAGCGACATTAAGTGCTCGAACTTGCTTATGACGCGCAACCATCTGCTGAAAGTGGCCGACTTTGGACTTGCACGCTCGGTTCGTGGCGACCAGCTATTCACGAACAAGGTGGTGACGCTGTGGTATCGTCCGCCGGAGCTGTTGCTGGGTGCCACGAGCTACGACGCCAGCATCGACATGTGGAGTATCGGCTGCGTTTTTGCGGAGCTTTACATCGGCCACCCCATCTTCCAGGGCAAGACGGAGCTGGAGCAGATCTCCAAGATCTTCGACATCTGTGGTACGCCCACCACGGAGTCCTGGCCGGATTACAAGTTCCTCCCTCTCAGCAGCAAGTTCGTGCCCGACAAGCCTAAGCCTAAGCGCCTGCGTGACTACCTCTTCCGCGAAACCACGGCACGCAAGCGCATCTTGCCCAAGGGCGCCATGGATCTCATCGAGGCGTTGCTGGTGCTGGACCCGGAGCAACGGCTCACAGCGTCAGACTGCCTCAAGTCGGTCTACTTCCAGTCTCGACCCTTTGCTCCGTCGGACCCGGCGAGTCTCCCGCCGATCAACAACCTGCCGCCGTCGCACGAGTACCAGACCAAGAAGATCCGGCGCGAGCAGGCCAAGCAGATGAACGGCGGCGGTGCTAATCACGGCAGTAACAACAATGCGGCTGATCGTTCTTTGCGCCCGGGTAGTCCGTCCCGGCAAGGCAGTGGCGCTCGCGCTAGACCAAGTGGTGTGAAGGAGGAAGCGCATGGGAAGGCGGAGCGGAAGCGGGAAGACAGCGGACGAGACTCCGGGGCTGCCGCCAAGAAGAGACGGAGAGAGGCATAGTCTGCCGGTGAGTGGAGACTTTGGAGGGCATCCAACTGAGCAGAAAGCAGCAGCACATTGAAAGGAAGGCAGCGAAAATCTGCGAGGGTGGTTGGACGTGGCAGCTTCGCTACCTCTCGCTCTTTGGTTTGCTGTCCTGATTAGCGCTTAAATACACATGGAGAAGCACCAGGCGAGGAGCGAGCCATGGTCGGGCAACCGCCGGCCTGCTGGATGTAGCAAAGGGGTCATCAGTGCGAAAGGTAGCGGCTCCTACTGCCCGACGACGGCGCTGGCGCTGGTCCCGACTTCTGGAGCTGTGAATAAACCACAAGACGAGCACGATGTTGAGGTGAGGAAGAGGTCAACACCGCCACGCAAGCTAATGCCATGACGCAAGAAAACCTGGCGGTCGACTTGCTGGTACGTACGTTGCCTACCTGCAGCAGCAGTGACGGATTCTTGGTCTTGACTATGTTGTTCACCTCCTGCAAGTAGTTGCCCAGAGTACAGTGTACAGTTTGAGCAAAACTCATTGGGGTGAGTAACGTGCTCTAGGAGGCAAGCGGGGTCAAGGACAACGTACGTGGAGACGAGTCTGCAGTACTTGAAGCCGCGCCTTCATTGAGGTGTAGCGGAAGGTGATATGCTGGCGGATGGTGTCTTCGGCAGCGCGCATAAAGTCCACGGAGAGCAGCTCGATGAACTTGTACTCCATGTTCTGGATGAAGTCGAGACGGGCGCGGCCGTCGGCCTGCATGAGATACACGGCGAGGTGGTTGTGCGGCTCCTTGATGCAGTTGTTGAGCATGCGGATGAGCACGTTGGCGTAATCAGCGAAGTCCACCATTAGCTTCTGCTGCTCCTGCATGGCACGGAAACTCTCAAGGTCGCATGTGTGCGAATAGAGAAAGAACAAGTCGCTCTCGGTCGAGAGCTCCACTCGGACCACGTGAATGTCTGCCTCATCGCCCTGCATACAGCCATACATGGTGACAGCCAGCACATCAGCAACTAGAAGTGGCTGTCTCTGTCATGAACGCTACGCAGGTGTAGCTCCACGTACCAAGATGAGGATCTTGACCTTGATCGCTTCGAGGGTTCCGATCTGCTGTGGGGTGTTGTCGGCGTCCTAAGGGCACAAAGTGCAAAACGAGTGTTAATGCAAGTGCTCTTCAGCGTGACAATACGCATGAAGATGACGGGAATCGGTCCGATGCTATCTTCACCGACCTGGATGCGCAGCTCGAAGGGCGTTTCCCGGTCGTAGATTACGCGAAAGCCGCCAGCTACATGCCGTACGCCCGAGTACATCTCGCATTAGCCCTCAACGCTACGCAACGGGCCATTCGCGAGACAGCAGCACCCAGAGATACTCAGTTCTCACCTAGACTCGGGTCCATGTCGTCGCCCGCGACCACGGGGACGTGGCTCTCGCCTCTCGTCGCACTGGCGTCCGCATATCTCGACGATGTTGAGGAGCTCATGGTCGTTGGGTGTGTTGGCGTCTATGTCTACAACAGCAGACGTTCTGGTCAATAAGAGCGCTGCTTTCTCAGTTGGTCGTGGTGCTGGTGGCCTCGAGCCGTTTTGCTTTTGCTGTAGCTTGTTCCGGTCTGCGGAGCTTGAAGAGGCGGGAGGCGTTAGATGGAGCGGAGCGCTGGCCCATGCGTGTCAACGGCGACGTGGAGGCCGTGCGCCGGCCCTTC
>JAADYJ010000696.1:0-16207 GCA_023338205.1 Halophytophthora polymorphica
CCTTTGCCACAGTCTTCGACACCCTCCGCTCTGCCTCGTATCCAGGTTTGAGGGTTGACCAATCGGGGTGGTTCGGATGGAACTTGGCGAGAATGGCGATGAGGCATTCCCCCACGGCCTCGAACGTCGGGCACCTCGGCGCCGGCACACGCACCATGGTCATCCCCCGCTCAGCG
This sequence comes from Halophytophthora polymorphica, assembly GCA_023338205.1. Classification (NCBI taxonomy): domain Eukaryota; phylum Oomycota; class Peronosporomycetes; order Peronosporales; family Peronosporaceae; genus Halophytophthora; species Halophytophthora polymorphica. Next base: position 177 of record JAADYJ010000696.1, read on the forward strand.
GCCTCGCACTCCTTCACGTGGTCTCGCATGAGCTGGCCTTCGAAGTCCCAAGTGCCAGGCTGCATGTAGGCGACTCGCGTCTGCAAGATAGGAAATTAGCAGACACACTCGCAAACACTTTGCCAGTGCAACAGGAAGCTTACCTCATGCTGTCTGCCGTCCACCTCGATGCACAGCTTGAGCTCGTGGCTGTAGATGTCAACCTCGTAGCCGCAGACCATCTCGCGCTATTTCTCGAACAGGCAAGGTAGCAGGAACTTGACGATGTAGGCGGCCTCCGCCTCCGCCTCGGACGACGTACCCCTGCAGGAAATGCGCGAGTACAAACGGCGCCCGAATAGGATCACCCGCTTGGAATCGGAAACGCTGTCTACAAAGCCACGATCCCGGCGATGCAAGCCCCCTTTTTGGGGTGGAGGCCTACCGAAATGCCTACCCAGCGAAGAATGTACACTTTTATCAGTTCAGCGTAAGGGCATCAAAGACCCAAGTTTCCCTTTGTTTGGCGACCTCCAAATGGCTTCAACGATGCCAATGAAACTCTGGTGTGGATTCGAGTCCGGATTCCTCTTCACACGAGAGTGTTGGCATGGCAAGGCTTTCGGAATATTATTCGAGCGGCGTGGTTGGAATCAGTGAGAGCAGCTACAGTAGCTTTGATTGTCGGGGCGTGTAGAACACTGGAGACCGATAACGCAGAGATGGGATTGTGGCGAGTGACTTGACAAACAAACTTCTGCCATCGACCGGCAACTCTCCGTCTACTTGAAGTGGCTCGTAAGTGACCAGAAATACCCCCGATAGAAGTTGAAAGCATTGAGCACTACATCAATTTCACTAACCACAAAAATGCTTAAAGCAACTTGAAGCGAGAACTGCTGTCTTCGAAAGCGGGCGTGGGTCAGCTCAACAGCAATCATTCGAAGAGCATGTTTGAAGACGCAGCTCGTACACGTACATGCGTCGCGTTGAGTGCCAGAAAACTACCTCTCTAGATGGTCTCCCACTCCAACATATTCGATCTGCTGGTGTCTGTCTCTGGAGCTGGTGGTTCTTTAACCACCAACGGCGCCTTTTGGCACTTAGCGGACTCCAGTTGCCCGGATCCTGCAATCCGGTGTCTGAGCGGACGTGTGGTTGCACCGAGCACCGGGGTTCCTGGTTTGAATGGATGGTTATGCTGGCCTTCTTCCTGCCCAACAGCCTCCCCAACTGATTCCTAGTAGGTGGGCAACAAAGACCTTGGAACGAACGCACGTAGCAAGTTCCACTGTATCACCTCATGCGACCTCAGAGCGCGGCACGTAATAACTGCAAGCAAGGCTGGAACTGCGTCACAAAATATGAAGATGCAACAGAGTTAGCAACCTTTCCAACCTGCTGGGACAACCAAATCAGCAGCATATCACGTTGACGTACGTGCTTGGAGCGGCGGAACTTGGGCAGCGTGTCGCGCTCCAGCATTTTGGTGATGGAGCGCTGCGCCGCCAGAAAGAGTGTGCGCGTAGGCTCGTCCAGGTGCGTCTCGATCTCTCGGATAAGAGCGCTTTCCAGATTCACTTGCAACTTGGCACGTCCACAAATGTACTTGCGGAAGATCTTTTGCGCGCGCAGCTTGAGGTAATTGCGGTGCGGGATATCCTTGTACTCGTTGCAGTCCAGCCAGAAGTAGATACTCTCGGTGCAGAAGCTGCAGAGAAGCACAAGCACACAAACACACACACAGCCAGACAACAAAAGGAAGATAAGGTAAAACACACCAGCTGTCGACATCAGCAACTTGCATCACACCCCACTGCGTTCCAGGATAAAACGTACATTTCTTCGGAGAAGAAGAGGAAGAGAGAGCGCGTCTCCGGGTTCTCCAGGATCATGCTCACGGTCACATCGGCCTCGGGTAGACCGCCGTCGCCTGCGCTGTCAAGAGTCTCGCCCGCATGAACGCCAGTGTGTGATCCGATACCTAAGCCTACGGAACCGCGCGCGTTGGGTTTGATGTCGAGATTCCTCCGCGAGGCGGCTCCCATGGCTGCCATGCGGGCCGTACGTAGCTGCTGCGGTGAGAGGCGGATGCCGCGGTAGATCTCACTCTGCTGGAACTTGGGGAAGAGCGTGGTCGCGAAGAAGGCTAGAATCTGCTCCTGGGCCTTGTTGAACATGGCTGGACTGGGGTTGGCCAAGTGACGCTGCAGCTCCTTGCGCAGCGCGTCGTCCGCGAATGCCACGAACTCACGTGACTGCGGCTCGCAGAAGCGGTTGTACAGTTTTTTGGCTTGGCGTGTGAGGTAGTCGGAGGTGGGGAACTGCTGGAAGGTAGCGATCTCAAAGTAGAAGTACATCTCATTCGCGCACTGCTCGCGCTCGAGGAATTGTCGGAAGAACTTGCGCAGTTGCTCCAGATCCAAAAACTCGCGCAGCGTGAGTGTGGACACGTCTACACAGTCGCCAGTGCCCGAAGTAGCATCAGGGTTTTGGCCTTCTCCTCGCTTTTGGCGCGGTGGGGGTGCGGCGGCTATCTGGTCCAACATCTCCTGATAGAGCGGACTTGCTCGGAATTTGGGTAGGTCACGGGCTTCCCAGTGGCGCAGAACATGACGTGTGGCGTCCGCGAAAGTGGCCTCCGAGGGAGCCGAGAGCTTCCAGAGAATGTCGCGACGCGTCTCCACGGGAAGCTCCAGTTCCAGCCTTGCGCCTCGGCGCACGTACTTGTCGAAGATGCGGCGTGCACGAGTTTGGATGTACTGTCGCTGGCTGTGAGGGAGCAGCTGAAATTCGCACACGTCCTTGTAGAAGAGGATGGAGTTTTCGGTGCCTTGCTGCCGTAGGAAGTCGCGGAATGCGTGCACACCAGCACCGTCAAGGATCTCTGCAAGCGTCGGGGCGCCCGGTTTGCCACCACTGGTGACGGCATTTCCGCCGCCAGAACCAACAGCGCTCGGGCCCGTTCGGGGCAGAACGACGGTAGATGGAATCCCAGCGGCGGTCGGACCGTCCGTGACCGGAGACGGAGCGTCGCTCTTGCTGCCACTGAGGTCGCTAGAAGCATGGCTGTTTTGATGCGTCGCAGCTTGATACGCCGTATAGGCCACGGTGCGATAGAACGCGTCAAGGTGGTTCTGCACGAGCTCGGCGCTACAAAGTAAAACGGCGTCGCCAAATATGTTGGCGCTGAGCGGGTACTCCACGAGCCTTGCCAGCAGCCGGTCCTTGACGCTCGTGCCCAGACACACCTCTGCTTTTGAGCCGTAGCGCACATACTTGGTGAAGATCTTGTTGGCCTCGCGCACACAATAATCCTGGTGTGACTCAGCCTCAACGCCTTCGCTTTCTGTCCCCAGGGCGATAGCCGTAGCCGAAGATTGCTCCGGTCCCGCTGCCAGAACAACTTCGCTACCCTCGGGCAACGAGCTGGAGGGAGCAGCCCCACCGCGCTCAAACGTGTTAACCAGATCTTCGAAGTCCAGTGCCTCGATGATGAAGAGTAGGTTCTCCACTGAGTTGCGTGCTTCGAGGAACTCCCGGAACATGCGACACAACGCGGGCGTGGACACGAGGCGGTGGATGTGCGAGCGGCGGTCGGCCCCCACTGCGTCCCCGCCTGCCGCACGTTTGGCCAGAAGCGAAAGGACGTTGCGCATGGAGGCGTTCTGGGTCGCGTGCGCATAGCCGAGAGACCCTGGAGCGCGAACGTACTCGTCGAAGTTGGCGGTGACCACATCCAGCACGTCCAGCAACAGCATCTTGAAGACGAAGAGGGCGCGCTCGGCGTTACGATCACTGAGATACTGCGACAACATCTCGCGCTCCGACGCAGAGACCATAGGTAGCAGTCGAGGCGCGTTCTTGGCGACGTACACGTCGAATAGGTCGTCCATGAGCCCGATCTGAAACGACGAGACCCCACCTGATGCGGACGTGCTTGGGATCTTGAGGAGGTCGCTGATCTCAAGCCAGAAAAGCGCACAGTCCTCCGGGTGGTCCGACGCGGAAGCACCTTTGCGCTTGAAGCGCCCTGACGGGAGGTACCTGCCACCCTCGTCTTCTTGCGACTGCAGGGCTTCGGCGCTGTCAAGCGTGTGGTCTTTGGCGTACTCGTCCTCCTCATGCAGCCTCTCCTGAACTGCTGTCGCTCGCAGATATTTGAAGAAGCCGAGTCGAGCGCGCTCGTCCCGCAGCAGCACGTCCAACCCGATGGTCACGGGCTTCTTCTTGATTGGCTTCTTCTTCTGGCCCCGACGTCGCGCGTGGAGTCCCGAGTTGTCCAAGATGAGGCGACTCTCACTGCCACTGTGGCGGAAGCGCGGCACCATACTGTGGTGTCGCATCCGCGCGGTGGGCGACGAAGACGTGGAGGACATCGGCGCTGCAGGTAGCATGGGCACTGGGGCTTCTGCTGGGGCTTCCGCTGGGGCTTCCGCTGGGTCACTAGAGATGTCCGCCAAGCGTTCCAGCGCCCGTGACGAAGACCCCAACGTGTTGGAGCGCTCGAGTCTTCGTGGAGAGGATTTCGGCGCGGAGAAGACGGCACCACCGCCGCGGCCGCTGCCGTCTCGGTGCGACGGGTCTCTACGCATGAGACGCGGAGACCAGCTGTACGCGCCCTGGAGGTTGGGCTTGACTCGCTCGGGCGAGCGCAGAGCGGTGGGTGCGTCCACTTTCACGGCGACTGCGGCGCTCGCAGACTTTGCCACTGGGGGTTCGGGGGCCACGACGTTCTTCTTGGTTGAAACATCCGCCGCAGCCGTCGTGGTTGAAGCAAGCGGCATGGATGGGATCTCGTCCGGGGTGGGAGAGCTCCGGTGGTCAGCGTCATGCACGCCGTTGCGCCGCGGCGACAGCCCCGAGCATTTGCTCAGACACAGCCCCATCACTACCACTCAGCCGACCGGAGACGAACTTCAGGGGCTGGTTGGCCCTCTTCTCAATGGAGCGCGGCGTGGCGAAGACCACATAGACTCTCGGCAGAGCGCCGAAGTCCCCACGCCCCCATGAAACGATCGACGCGGTAGAAATAGCTGTCTGCGAGCAAGCAGAGGCCAAATGGGGGGCTTTGAAGGGGTTGGCGAGCCAAAAATGGCCCGTTACGAAGCCTACCAAGAGCTACGTGGGGGGTTTCTCCGCATTGCGTCGGGTGCTGTGCGGGTCTGATGGCCCCCAAGGCCCGATTGGAACTACTTGCACTCCATATCCACCAGGAAGTAGGCAGTATTCACTACTGCTATGACATCACTCACACGTTCAGCAGACAGCGCGGCCTCGAGATAACAGGGTCGAGACGAAGCCCACCCACCTGAACTAGACGAACTCCTGCTTGATGAGCCGCGCAATGGTGCTGAGCTGGATGTTGCTGGTGCCGCCGTAGATGGAGCCCACCTTGGCGTCACGGTAGAACTTTTCGGCCGCCAGCTGCTTCGAGAACCCCACGCCGCCCAGTAGCTCGATGCAGCGCGAGGCCGTGCGCTCCGCCACGCGCGACGCTTGCAGCTTGGCCATGCAGGATTCCATGATGAAGTCCTGGCCAGCGTCTTTGAGTCGCGCGGCGTTGTACACGAGCAGCCGAGCGCTCGCGAGCTCCAACGCCAACTCGGCGTATTGGTGCTGCATGGCCTGGAAGTCGCCGATGGCGCGACCGAACTGCCGACGCTGGAAAAGGTACGGCATGGTGTGTTGATACGCACCCTCGGCAAGACCGAGCTGCTGCGCCGCGATGCCGATACGGCCTTCGTTCAGCTGTCCGATGGCCATAGCGTAGCCTTGGCCCACTTTGCCCAGCACCTTGTCTCGCGGTAGAATCACGTCCTCAAGCACGACAGAGCATGTGGATGACGCGTTCAGCCCGAGCTTCTTCTCCGGAGCGCCGAAGGACACGCCGGGCATGCCGCGCTCCACGATGAAGCACGTGATCCCCTTGTACCCGAGTGCGGGATCCACTGTGGCCATCACCAGGAACACGTCAGCGTGCCCCACGTTGGAGATCCACATTTTCTCCCCATTCAGGGTGTAGTGTTCTCCGTCGCGGGACACCTCGGCGCGTGTCTTGAGCGCGAAGGCGTCACTGCCAGCGTCTGCCTCCGTGAGGCAAAAGCTACCGATCTACAGAACGCAATCACCACAAGTGTTAGCTCTCTGGAGACAAGCACATACACCCACAACCTTCCTGCCCCACAGAGCTTTGCTCAGCATGCTCCAGGCTCAAGACTCACAGTGTCCGACGAGAGCCGCGGAAGATACTCCTGGCGCTGCTCTTCAGAGGCGTAGTGCTGTGTCGCGCACACGACAGCATCCGAGCATAGCTTAGCTCCACGCATTTGAGGCCATGCACATAGCTAAGGCCGCACGTACGAGAAAGATGTCGTTCACGACAGTGTTCTGGAGGTCGCACAACAAGCCGACGCTCGGGTCCACGCGCGAGAGCTCCTCGATAGTCAGGATCAGACTCATGAATGAACCCTCCACGCCGCCGTACTCGGCCGGCACCTCCACAGACAGCAACTACAGGATGCAAGTGCACACCATTCAGACACAGGTTTCCGTCAGAGCCATCAGCTTGCGCTGATCTCACGTGACCATGCACTGCGAACATCGCCAGCACTTACGCCATTCTGGAGGAGACCCTGGACGACCTCCGGTGCCATCTCGCCCGCCTCGTCCATGCTCTTCACCCTAGGGGCCACCACGTCCGCCGCGAATCGAGCCACTACCACAGCAAGATAACGCATTAGCAATTGGCACGCCACTCACGATATCTCGTTGACTGGAACGCGTGCACTCACTTACCCGAGTCGCGGAACATGGTCTCCTCCTCCGTCAAGCTCGTGAGCGGCAAGGGTGGGGGCAGCATCCCCTCTCGGGGCTCGGCTTCAGCAGCGACGCCACTTCGCCATCTGCGACTGCAACCGGCCAGTCGACGGCTCAGTACGGCCGAGCGAAGGCGCGTCAAAGCGGAAGACGCGAGCATCTGGACGTTGTTTTGCCAGAGGGAGGCAGCGGTCAAGAGGAGGCTGGGCTGAGTGCTGCGAGGCGAAAGCGCGAGTGAGACGCCAGCACTCGCGGCGGCGGAGGCGTCGGAAGTCGACGCATGTCCTGGTGTAGTCGGGGAGAGACCTCGCCGAGCTTCAATGGGCGTCGCTTGTCACGGGCGCCACGTCGAAACAGCGCCTGTGATTGGTGGACACCCACCGGATATGACCGGGGGCCCTTTTTGCTTCATTTCCCGCCAATCACATCCAGTTTAACATGAGGCGACTTTGCACAGTTGAAGTGCTAGCTTCAATTTGAGCTGATAATAGCCATGAGCTATGTACGCTAAGCGAACCAAGAGCTCGGCTCTGTGGCCCAACGAGCAACAACCATCGCAAGCTATGGAATAAGGCTCGACATCATTCGGCTGTGCACATTTAGTTACCCTGCAACGTTGCTGGTACCGACCTGTATCGCCAGGAGCTAGCAGTACTGTTCCGCAGTCGACCTGTTGTTGATAGCTCGCTGGGCACAGGTACCACCTTGTTTTTATACCAAGGAGCGAGCACAAAGCCACTAGCTCAAGCTATATGTTGCCAACTACAGTCCTAGGCAGCCTACGACGACGCTTTACTTCCCTGTTAGCTCTGTCGCAGGGACTACCGTAGTTGAATCAAACCCGCTGCGCTGGGTCTACCTCAAGCCAGCCTGGGATGAAGAGAGCGAACAAAGATCCCCTGATTAGATTGTAATCCCCTACGTTACGAGCTGAAGAAGTCTGATAAAACTGGAGTCGTTGGGTCACCGGTGGGGGTGCCTTCGTGACCGCGATTGGTTTGATGTGTGGCTTGCACACGCTGGCCTGCATGGCCGAACTGACGCTGCTCGAGGGGTGTCAACGGTAGTATAATGAGTTGAGTTGAGTTGAGCTCCATGGCGAGATTTGGCGTGCTGCTGTGTAGCGAAACGACCCTGAGATGAAGGGTGTTACTGGCGGGCACTCTGGAGGATTGTACGTGAGTTAAGGCGAGCTGCCAGGAAGGAGCATGAGAAGCTGGGGCGGGACTATACTCGAGTGGAACGCCCGCTAGCCTGCTGAATATAATACCCTGTCATACACGATTGCAATTAGCATGTATTCCTGTCTCAATTCCAATAAAGCTCGACCTGTTGAATTTGTATGTGGTTACTGGCAAAGATGCCGTTGGACCAGTACGTCGCGCGATCAAACAGAACCCGGAGGCGGCAGCAAAGTTGGATCAGGAGTTGGCAGCCGCCTACGGAGGTTGTATGGCGAGGTCTCCACCAGCAAATATCACATTGGTCGCAGAATATACGTCGTTGCTCTTCATTGTTGTGTCGATCCCAAATTGAACTGAGTAGAACTAGTAGTGTGCTTGGAATACACCGAGCACGTTGTTAGGTTAGTTGAGCAATCGAATGGCACCACCCTTTTCATTTTGGACGGGTTTCGGTTCACACTGTGGTGCCCCTTCGAACTGCTTCGTCGCAAAGGAATTTGTATCGCGCTTTTCTGCCGTCGAACTGTTTCAACCGAGCCTTGTTAGACTCCTGAAATTGTTGCTACTCTTGTGCTTTGGTCCTCGCCTCTTCGATTGCTTTTCATTCCCAGTTGACAAAATATGTCTACGTTGGAACTTGCTGCTGCACCTTTTTCCGCAGAGCCTGACCCTAATAGTTTGCTTGTGGCATCTGGTTTGGTTTGGCAGCAAGCTGGCGCTTCCTCGAGCGGTTAGATGGTGTACCGGGCCACCCAGCCACCTCGCAAGATGATCAGTTTTTGCTCGCTTCCATCGAAACTTCATTCTGGCTTGGAACCGCCCCAGCCAACATAAAACAGAAATAAAACGGTTCATGCTGCGCTGGGAAGCGAGGCACCGGTCTCCGGCGGCGTGCGACCCGCACTTCGCAACAGACTCTCCAAGAGGGAACCACCTCTGGAACCATCTAGCGAGAAGCCGTGCGTTCCGCCGCAAGACAGACATTCGCTACGCTCCCGCGCGTAAGAGTGACGGACTGGATGGATTCTTACGCTCCAAACCATCATGGATCACTACGAGCTTCGCCCGTTATGACGCTGACTTCGCCATCGTCGCTGCAAGTGGGCCACATGGTCCTTGGCCTTCCGCAGCCCCCACCGCAGTCTGCCCCATGGACCGCAATCGCAGCAAAGATCCAACCGGTGATCCGCAACTACAGACTGGAGTCCCCCACCGCACAGGACATGACGCGCTGGGCCACGCCCACTGTACGGGGAGACAACGACAGCACAAGACACCCTGTATCTCACGAGGACATGCACTTTGGTAGCCCCCCGCTCACCTCACTCCGCGGAACCTCTTCTGTGGGCAAGGCCAGGGCTGTTGAAACCACGGTGCAGGAGCAGCAACAGCAATGGCAAGAGGGGATGTCCCAGGGTTGGTGGTGGTACGAACGGTACCAGCAGCAGCAGCGGCAACAGCACTGGCTTCACCAGCCTCACCAACAGCACCAGCAATGGCAACGTCAACGGGAACTACACCCCACAAACCGCATGCATTGTCAGCTTCGAGACGCCGTGTGCCAAGACCACCACGCGGGAACATTTGAAGCTGGTATCGACGAACATTTCATGACGCGGTCGTTGGCACCGGTGGCATGCTCGGAGCACGGGCAACAGTCGCTTTACGCTTCGGCGGATCGCTCACAGACACCCGTCACTCCCGTACAGCTGCCACACGAAGCCCTTTGCGGCACCAACTCGCATATTTCTCTTCGTTCAGCTAAATGCGGATCGTGGTCAGTAAATCTTAACGGGATCGGCGAGACGCGGCACACCAGTCCGGTGAAAAACGACGCAGCATTGCGCACGAAGTGGAAAAAGGCACGGCGCAAAGAGCAGTGCCGCGTCAACCAGGCAAGGTACCGCCAGCGCAAACGCCAACACGAGATGGACCTATTGCGCCACATCAAGGAACTCAAGACCGAGATCGAGGAGCTGAAAGACCGAAAGGTAAGATTGAAGGCGCACCATCCTGCCCATTGGCCAATCGGGCTTACTACGGACTCGATTCGGGTCATTGGCGACTTCTATCTCGCGCTGACAGGCCCAGATCAGCTTCAAGAACCTGAATCCGTGCTGCATCGACGTTGGTTTTTGCTCCGCTTATCGGGGAACCCAACGTTGCAGTCGCTGTTGGACTTACAGCGCCAAGACTTCACTTCCGTCCAGGACATGCAACTCCATTGGTTGGGGTACCGTCAGCAGTTTAAACACTTCCAACTGCGCACTGTATCCTTCGAGCGTCTTGAAGTCGGGGACGACGTGATCATCAGGGTGACTGGCGAGCTGCGCCTTCACATCGATAAACAAGCTCGAGACAGGCGACCTGGGAGCCATCTCGAAGTAAGATCCACCGGCGCGTGCCACTACCTTGTATGCCCCGTACGCCAGCAGTTCGAATTCGAGCCCGGAATGCACACGTTGTCCCGAGTCACTTCAGAGACCGACCTAGTTGCTGGTGTCGCAGCCACTCTGCGGAGTACCGACCCAGTCCACATGCTCCAAGCGTTGCAGGAAGTAGAGCGCGCATTTGCTGTCTCGATCGGTGCGCGAATTAATGTATAGTGACGACAGAATTCTCTGTGCACTACACCGCTGCACTGGTTACATTTGCACGGCTAGTTCTTCGCGCAGCCACAAGAATTAAGCGTGAGGCGAGGGGCCACCAGCGAGCCGTATGCCGCAGCCATGGCTAATATTGCACCTAGCGGCTAAGGACGGATGCTGTTTCTGTCTTTACTGCGAGACTCTCGCCTGCCACCAAAATTTGACCGCGCGCATGCACGAAACGGTATGCGAGCGATGGTCGCGGCACCTGTGCCCCTGGAAACACCTACCGAACCCACGGGTGTGTCAGTAAAACTGTCAACCGCCGCTCCTCCGTCCTCAGAGCTAGAGTATGTCGTGTCCCCAATCGCAGCTTGTTGGCACTGCCAACTTGGCACTGGCATGCCTTTGCCTCAGCGATAAAAGAAAAGGTTGTGCATTCCACGCGTCGACCCGACTCTTGGATGCCAATTCCTGTTGCAGTGGCAACCGCTGATTGAAGATAAAGGATAGACTGTCGGTCCCCTAGACAGCTGGCTAACGCACGCTGATCCATGCTATCAGTAGATGTGTGCTTGACCCCATTGTAGGCATACAGAGCGCAGGGGAGCCATGCATCCCAGTCGTCCTGCGCTTCCGCACCGTACATGGAGACAATGGAGCGGTTGAACATGCGAACGAGGATGAAGGCCATCATATCCGACCGATCGATTAATTAATCCATGCCTTTCCAAGCCCATCCCTTTTTTGTTTTCTGGGGTACCAAACTTGAGGGCATGCGGGCTCCGGCCTGCAACTGGGGCTCGGTTCCAACTCCTGGCGATCTGGTTTCCATTCAACTCGGGCAAAGTCACGGTTGCGCCTTGGGTCGCCCAATGTAGACATGCTTTGCCTCTCTACCAGTTGTTGGCGCACGCGTCAATCTTCCCGCGTCATATTCTATCGTAGACACAACGATGGGTTTCCTCCTCCTGAAGTGAGCTGCGCCCAAAGTACTGGGTGACGTCATCCAAGACGTCAGGTTGACCCGAACCTCTACGCAACGAGTCCCCGCGAAAATCCAGGACAGCCAAGATCCGTTTGCGCTTAGATAGTGCTATTGCATGGTTGACAAGCACTAGGAACCTCCCATCACAAGAACACTGGCGGACTTTGAGAAGCCGTTCCGTGTCGTGTCTCAATTGTTGATTCCAGGCGATAATTTATCTGCTCGAAGCTGAAATCGATCGCTCATTTCCCGATTTCTCTACCAGCTCCTCAACGCCCCACCTCTCCGCTGCCATGAACCTCCACGTCCTCCTCCTCACCGGTGTTGCCTCGCTCGCTGCTGTCCAAGCTGGGACCATTAGCCACGACCAGGTGCAGCCGTTTGCTCAACCTGAGCCCGTCTCCATCGCCGAGAAGGCTGCCATCAAATTCAAGCCGCAGATCCATATCTCCACCGGTTGCCACCCATACCCGGCTGTCAACTGGGCTGGCGAAACCAGCGGTGGACTCCAGGAGAATGGTTCGCCCAGCGCAGGCTGTAAGGGCTCTGGCTGGGGATCGCAAGTGTACGGCCGCTCGACGTGGTACAACGACCGGTGGGCCATCATGTACTCGTGGTACTTCCCGAAGGACTCACCGTCCACAGGTCTCGGTCACCGCCACGACTGGGAGCACGTGGTCGTGTGGATCGACAACCCGGATGTCGCGAACCCGACTATCCTGGCCGTGACACCGTCGGCGCACAGCGGGTACTCGAAGTATGCTCCCCCGAACGCGGACACTATCGACGGCACGAGCACTAAGGTCAACTACGAAAGCAGTTGGCCGATCAACCACGCGCTGGACAGCACCACTAAGGCCGGTGAGATGCAGGACCTCATCATGTGGGAGCAGCTCTCCGAGGCGGCACGTACGGCGCTCCAGGATACGGCTTTTGGTGCCGCAAACGTCCCCATGAAAGACGGGAACTTCCTCGACAAGCTGGGCAAGGCCTACCCGTTTTAAGTTGGAACCGTCGACCCTGACAGTGAAATCCTGGTGTACACAAAAGAAGAAGCCATCAGGGGGCAATGTAAGCAATGTTGTTCTAATGCAGTTGCTGCCAGTGTGAAGACGGACACCCAGCTCTGCAAGCACTTCAAACAGAGATGTTCAGACACCTTTGCTTTTCGGAATGTCGTTTTCAAATTGAAACTCAGCTCTCAAAGTCAACTTGGAGCTCAGTCTGCAAAATATGTTTTCGCAAAGCTTTCGTATTTCCAACTGTGACGTTGCCGGGTCGTTTCGAGGCGCTGACAGTACTTGGCAGTCGATCGAGCTGCACGGCTGAGCCCGTGCTGAACGCGGCGTGATAAAGACTGACTATCAATGTAATGATGGACCATAGTACAAAGTTGTGCTCCAGCTTCTGCAATGTCTCCGCGGCAAAGATATTCAGAATTATCATTCAACTTCAACATCAGCTCGCGGAAGGGCTTCCGTTTGTAGCACCCCAAAAGCGAGAAATCCTGTATTGGAGTATCCACCGACCAGACAACGTAGGTGGGGCCAGCTCGATCTAAACAGGTTTTTGGCGTTAATCACATTCTGGTGATAGTCGCTTCGGGTCTGTATCGCTTGTCTGATATTTTAGCACTCCTCTGGTGGGACCCCGAGTTCCAAGCACCTACCTGCTTGGTTTCGGCGGCAGGCGGAAGGATTTCGGTACACCTTACGCTCTGTCCGCACTAAGCCGCTGCTGCATGTGCAGCAGCTGAGTGGGCTAAAATGTCGCCAACCGTTATCCGCTGGTGGAGGTCAATCTTGAGGATCCTTTCAAGTAATGCCGCCAGTGTTGTCGACACATTCACCGTGTTCCCAGACCTCCAGTACTGAGCCAACGCCGAGGCGCACGACTGTTCGGAATCCTTTCGAGCTCGGCGTAACCAGCTCAAACAGCGGCTACCCCGTCAGCATGATGAACAACATAATGCCTAGGGACCATACGTAGGCTTGCTTCGGATCGTACGACGCGCCGGCGAGCACCTCTGGGGTCATGTAGTAATTCTTGCCAACGTGGCCTCCAACGAATAGCTCGTTGGCGTTTATGGCCAGCCCAAAATGTGTGACCTCGCACACGCCATCACGTAGCAGCACATTCTCTAGTGACAGATCCCGGTGCGCGATCCCCAGTGTGTGGTGCAGGAACTCCTCGCCACGACACACTTGCTCCGTCAACTGGAGTGACGTGTGGACGTCGACGAAGTACACCAGCGGGTCTTGAGATGCAAGTAACGAGTGGAGGTCGCCGTCCGCGCAGAGCTCAGCGATGAGGTAGAGGCAGTGTTAGTGAACGAAGCTGGAGTGAGGCTGAACGACGTTAGGGTGCCCGAGGAGCATGGTCGATACCCGCTGTTCCTGCATCGGATTATTGAGTACTCGAGTTGAGGGTACCACCCACTGCGCCTCCGCGGCCCGTGCCAGCGAAATGCGCCTCACTGCCACGTGGTCACAGTCCCCCCGTATCACGCACTCCAGCACCTTGCCGTAAAGTACACAGCTGAGCTGACGGCAAACGGAAAGGTTTGTGGGTGCAGCCATCGCTCGAGGTGGATTGGGAAATGGAAGGCTGGACGGGACTTGGGTCTTGAGTGGACGGTGCACGGCAAATTCGGTCGTGATCTTCACCCCGGGCAAGCGGTACCGCGAGGAAGAAAGGGAAAGGGACAATATGCGCTAGGAAAGTTGAGAAAGCAAGGAAGAAGGCGATGCCAAATGCTCTCGACTGTTCGCTGACCATTCACCTACCTTTGGCTTCTGTGTCGCCCTCGGAATACTTGTTAAGCGCGGCTGCGGCCTATAGATTTGACGAGGAGTTTCTTCCGCATTATGGGAGAAACTGGGACGCCACGCTAAGCTTGAAGACTATCGTGGCGGTCAGGCAGACGAATCTCGAGTCGCTGGCGCCAGAACTGTCGGAAGCGCTCCAAGCCAGCCTCGAGACGCGGTACGGAGCCTTCAGACCTGAACACGTAGATGCACTGGAACAGATCTGGGCGACAACCACATTGATCGTTACCAAACTTCAGATGCAGTGAAACTTGACCGTACACCGAGAAGAGCGCATAACAGACAAACACAGTGCGACGGAAATCTGGAATGCGATATCCAGACAACTTCGAAGAGCAGCGGCGCATGTACGAACCAAACCCGAGACTTGGTCGGCAGGGATATGTCTCCACCACGCTGTAGACTTTCCTGTCTGACACCGTCGACGACCCCGCCACGGAGACGGTCCAGACCAAGCCGGCATCGAAACGAGTACCAGTGTCCATTAGGCGGTGCCTGAAGCCCTACTCCATATAGGGACGTAGCGAAGTTAAACAACTTCAAACTCGGGTAATACCCGGGTGGGCTACTTCAAAATCACAGTTCCTCAAAACCATTTTTTTAACCTGGAGTCTACTCTTTCCAAAGCTAGCTCGTTGCGTTCGCCACCTGACTGGACCGGGACGTCGGGAAACTGACCTGAGTAGGCCCGAGTTAGTGTAATGGACGCTCGGTGCACTAGCTTGACATGGCTTACGCCTCGGCCAAAACAGCCGAAGCTCCCTCCCCCAAACGTAATCAAAACCTACTCCGGAGTTGCATAGCTAACACTAATTAAATAAATCCCGATGAACCAACCAACGAATCTCGAGTCGCATCACGCCGAAGGGGCTATTACGCTGTAGGCGTACCGCTTGTAAAGGAGGCAACGACTTTCAACAACAAGGGTCTCTCTGGAGGCCTGCATTTTCCCCACACTTGAATGAACATACAGCAAAGACTAGTCTTGAATCTCCGTTGTATTTTGCGTTTAGCTGTAAGGGAGTGCGCCAGTTTAGTAGATTTTGACAGTCTTATAGATCTCTAATTTAGCCTGTCAAGCACCGATAACAAACATGGAATGATTTGATTGGCTAAATTCGATTAAATACGATTGGAGAGTAAACCTTGCATGTTTTATCCTTCTACTCGCCGCACAAACGAGAAACACGCTCGCAGCACGACATCGAAGGCATGACGCGTCACGGGGGCGCTATTTGAACGAGCACCTCAAGGGGTCTGTCCCACGTGTGGTTAACGGTGAGAGCGGGCGCGCGGTGAGGGACGAGATGCAGATGCCTTACGCGACGCTGATGAAGCGGGCACGACTGGTGAAGGCTGGGGTTACGCGAGAACTTCAGCGCCGAGGCCTACAACTCGCTTGTCGGCGGAAGCTGAGGAGCATCAATGCGAGTGGGTCGTGAGGAATCAACTGCAGCACCTGCCGGTCAAGAAAGCTAAGATGTTGGCCAAGGGCTCCGAGGTGTCTTGCAACGGGGCTGCACAGCACCTGGCTTCGAGGAAGCGTGACTCTGCGAGTCGTTAGGATGCACGCCACACGGAGTCTGTGGGCGACGTGTGCGTGCTCAACAGAGCTAGAGGTTTCCCTCTCAAGATAACCGGGTCC